>PVIU01006135.1:0-65129 GCA_004026605.1 Ondatra zibethicus | reverse complement strand
AAGAAAAGAAAATGAATGAAAAATCCAGGTGTAGTGGTAGACACTTAGAATCGCAGCTCTGGAAGGTTGAGGTGGCCTCTCCCTAGCGGTCACTGGCCTAGCCTATGTGATGAGTTCCAGGACAATGAGACCCTGTCAAAAACAACAGCAACAACAAATAGATGCTGCCTTCTGAAGTCCTTTGACTTTGATGTTTATGTACACACAAATGCATGCATTCTTACGTGAACATGTTACACACATACACACCTACAAATTTAATCTAAATCCATTAATCTGCTCAGTGAGTGCTTTTTAAAAATGTTTTATTACATTAAAATATTAGTGTGTGTGTACACATGTCAGGTGTGTGTGTGTGTGAAAGGTCAGGGGACAGTTTGTAAGAGTTGGTTCTCTCCCTTCACCCTGTGGGTCCCAGGGATCAAACTCAGGTCATCAGCCTTGGTGGCAAGTACCCTTACCTGCTGAGGCATCTCATCAGCCCATAAGTGAAATCAGTTTAATAATCTGTGTCCACTTGGAGGCAAGTTCTGTTCTTCTATAACATCTATGAAGTTGTTCTTTCTGACCATAGATGCTAACACCATTTATTTTTTGACCGAAGTTTATCTCAGGATCTTTCAGAGAAAACTTACATCAGGTAAACAGAGTCAGGGAACCCCAGATTCTCCCACTCCTAAAGTCTGTCACCCTGTCTATAACAGTTTGCACCATACATGTGTATCAAGGGAGGTCTAACTCCCACCTAGGGGTTTGTCAGCTTCCATTGCTCAATCTTCTGCTTGCTCTACCTGGGGTTCATATGTTCATCTTAGCTGATGGCTCAGTTCCATTCGCTCCCAGCCATGAAGAAATGCCCTATACCCAAAGACCTTTTTCCCAAGGAGCAATGGGATCAGAGCCCCAGAAGAACCCCCAAGGCGTGGGGAGAGCCGTGTAAGTTTGTTCTGGAATGTAAATAACCTTGTTTCTAGGTGTTCCAGATAGTTTCAAGTTGTCTTGACCACTGCTGTGGTTCGTTTCACACTAATGGGTTATCGATAGGAGAAGATGAATCCCCTGAAGTCCCTTTAATACGGTTTATTCTTCCTTTCGAGAATGATTAATATGGGTAGGAATCGATAATAGATGCTGTCCGTCTAGAGGACCCCTTGCTTGCCCATGCTTTCACCTGCATAGTTTATAGCCCTCTGTACAATCCTAAATAGAGCAGTGAAGGTTTATGGCAGCTGGCCCAGCTGGTTGGTGAAGCAGAGGTGGGGAAGGATTCCCTGAGTTGGTGGCCACAGGCATTTTCATAAATCATACTGTTCATTCCCAGCCCCCAAGATGGGTGGTCCCTGTGTAAAGCACTGTATCTTACAGATGAAGATACATCTTAGAAGGTAGAGCGCTTGCCAGACATTCATGAAGCCGTGAATTCCATCTTCAGCATCCATGATCTGGGCATGGTGGTACATGCCTGTAATCATACCAACTCAGGAGGCAGAAGCAAGGGGATCATCCTTGGCTAAGTAACAAGTTCAAAGCCAGCCTGAAATAGGTGAGACCTTCCTTATCTTAAATTAAGATTGCATCTTAGAGATGGAAAGGCGTGAGGTGATTTTCTCCAGCTTCCCGTCCTGCTGTGAGTCCTCTCCATCATTTTCCTGATAGAGGATCATGTAGCATCTGCTCTTACTTCCCCACTAGGGAAGTGGGGAGTTAATGGCAGCCTGTCACTACCCACTGAGCACCAAGACAGCTCAGTCCCATCTAGGGAAAGAAACCACAGTTCATGCTGTGCTCACCTATCAGCTAATGAGCCACTAAGTTTGGACTCTGCCATCCTTGGGACATCTGAGCTCAACTTCCTTTCTTTCCATTGACCTTGCTCAGACTCCAGCTTCTCTCTTCACTATTTCATGGCTTTCCCTACACAGTCAAGTCATACACAGAATGTTGCCTGCCCTATATCCTTAGCTAACCCTCTGTTCTCCCGAGCCACATTTCTCTGGCTGCCATTTAGCTTATTATCTCCCGTTTTTAAGTGTGTGTGTGTGTGTCTACATGAGCATGTGCGTGTCTTTCTGTCTGTCTGTCTGTGTCTCTGTGGGTGTATGCATGTGCATGCCATGGCACAGACATGTATGAGGTCAGAGAACAACTTATAAGAATTGATTCTCTGTGTCTACCATGTGGGCCCCAGTGAGCAAACTCAGGTGGCCATGCTTAGTGGCTATTACCTTTACTGCTGAGCCATCTCACCAACCCTCATCACCCCCACTTCCTGCCAGTCAAATTCTGTACACACTGAAGTTCCTACCTCTTTTCTGTCTTTCTTAAAGAGCTTTCTTTCCCTCCATGGCTCCTACCAGTCCCACCTCTTCCCCTCTGCCTGTGCCTTGCCTCCCTCTGCTCTGTCGTTTTCTTGTTGTTGTTTGTTTCTATGTTTTCCTTTGGTTGGGGTGTCATGTGTTGTAAACTAGCGTTGAGCTCACTGTGTGGCCCAGGGTGACTCTGAACCCCCAATGCTGGAATTAGGAGCATGTGCCACTATGCTCAGCTAACTTTTTTTTTTTTAAATTTGGGATCCTCAAACTTGTCCCAGTCTCCCCTCCACCTCTCAAATGCTGATGTCCCAGGCATGCACCACTGTAGCCATTTTGCCTTCTGTCTTTAAAGACCCTGCCTTGCACTCCTCTCCGCACATGCTCACACAGGACTGAATAGCCTCATTCATCCTCGCCACTTCAGCGCAGGCAGTGTTTTATAGCACTCATTCAGTGCGTATTGATCTGAGTGAGATGTTTCTTCCTAAGACATAGATTCCAGATGCTCATCCCTCTTGTGATTTATTATGCCTCTCAAAGATTTTCAGAGTCTGTTCTAGATCATTCTTGGGATTGACATCAGGAAAGCCAAGCCATCGTTCTTGGGAGTCACCCTCTGCTATCCTTTGCCCATCTTGGTTTTGCTTTTGTGTATCTGTTTTTGTTTTTCTGGTCTCTTATTCTCTAGACATCCCTGCAAGTGACCTTGTCACGCCAGTGGCCTCTCCCAGCCTGCATGTGCTCTGGAGTGTCATGTACCTGATCCAAAATAGAGATAGGTATTCCCGCGGCTGAAGCGCTGCCTGGATGAGCGCTCTGTCTCGTGTTTCCACCCAGAGCATGTGGAAGTGCTCATCAGTCTCTCCAGCAAAACTGGGTTGATTACTTTCATTAATTCGTTACCCCCTTGGAGCTCCTTGTCTCTCCCTTTCAGAGAACATCCTGTGATGAACACTTTCCTGCCACCTCATTGCTTTAAGAGCACAGTCTCTGCCTGGAACAGTCCCAAGTATGAGGGTGTGAGTTGGTCTTCTCTAGTTCGTTAGTTGCTCTTCTCATCACCGTGACAAAATGCCCGACAAAGACACGTGAAGCAGGAAGGTTTCTTTTGGCTCACAGGCCAAGGAGCTGTATTGAGTCGTGATGAGGAATGCTTGTCGGCAGGAGCAAGGGGTTGGCTGGTCACATTGCATTCAGAGTTAACCGGAAGTCGGATCTTGCTTGTAGAGCCACAAAGCTGGCCTCATAGTAATGCACTCGCTCCAGCTGGTCTCCACCTTCTCAAGGTTGCACAGCCTCTTCCAGGACAGCATCCCTCGCTCACTGAGGACCATAAACTTAAGCACACAAGCCTGTGGAGGACAATGCACATTCAAAACACAAAACAGGGTGATTTTAGTTGGGGTCATCATGGGTTTTGCTTTGTAAAATCTTAGAGACATCCCCTTTGCATTCTTACTCTATCCCACAGCCATCATTGAATGGAAGCAAAGTAATTCCTCATTTTGCAAACCTTTATACCACCTTCCCTTTCGTTCAAACAGAATGTAGAGGAGAAAATGAGGAGCAAAGGTGCACAGAAGTAGCATGAAGTCTAAGCAGCAGAAATGGGCATCTGGCCTTTTGATGCCAGGGACGTCGTTATGGCAACCCAAAGTTGCACTCACGTGGGGAGTGCTGGTTTTAAAGAGAAGGGATCAAACACATGACTCCAAGAGTAATTGTTTCTGCAAGATTTCTCTTTCTTCTAAGATCGGAAACAAAGCTTTCATCATTAGCATCTAAGCTCAGAATTCAGAGAGAAAGCAAGGCACAGCAACATACACCCACAATCCTGTCTATCCCTCTCTTACAGCTTCCACTCCTGGGATGCTGAGACGGGGGATCACTAAGAGTTCGGAGGCCAGATGTTGCTATCAGATGTCTTAGTCAATCACCCTCCACCTTATTTTTTTGAGACAGGTTTTCTCCCCAAATGTAAAACTAGTCGACTAGGCTGGCCTTCCTATGGTTTCCACCTCTCCAGCTAGAACATAGGCCTGTGTCACTCCCACCTGGCTTTCGCAGGCACTCCTGGTGAACCATGAGCTCTTTATCACCTGACCAGTCTTGCCATCCCTAGCTGTCAGCTCAGGACAGTGATGTAGGTAGATCAGAGAATCCCTAAGGAAAGCCTGGAGCGCATACGTGCTAGCTTTATGTGGAGGCCGGAAGACAACTTAGAAGTTGGTTCTCTCCTGCTGAGTGGGTTGTGGGAATCAAACTCAGCTTGTCAGGCTTAGTGCCATTCTCCTGCCCAACCATCTGGCTAGCCCTGAGTGGCTTTTTAGACCGAAGACTCACATACATCTTTCTACTAGGAAAAGGAACAGGATTCATTGGAATTGCTGCTTCCCGTCTCAGTTAGGGTTTCCATTGCTGTGATGAACACCATGACCAACAGCAAATTGGAAGGAAAAGACTTGTTTAGGTTACACTGGTACATCATGGTCTCATCCCTGAGAGATGTCAAGACAGGAATTTGAAGCAGGAGCTGAAGCAGAAGCCGTGGAGGAGGAGTACTGCTTACTGTTCTCTCTCTCTCTCTCTCTCTCTCTCTCTCTCTCTCTCTCTCTCTCTCTCTCTCTCTCTCTGCAATAGCCTTGGCTATCCTACGACTTGCTTTGTAGACCAGACTGGCTTTGAACTCACAGAGATCCACCTGCCTCTGTCTCCAAGTGCTGGGATTAAAGGTGTGCACCACCATGCCTGGTGACCTCAGTCTATTTTTTTATTATAGCACTCAAGTTCACCTGCCCAGGCACAGCACTACCCACAATGTGGCTGTGGTTCCCTCTCCTCAGATAACTAATTTGTGTAAGGTTGACAAAAAAAATCCAACCAGGACACCTTCCAAAGGGGACTCAGTTTCCAAAGTATTGATTTTTCAGTCAGGGTTCACAAAGAAAGAAAGAAATCCTGATGTCGGGAAGAAGAGAAGGATAGATATTGGAAGAGGACCCCCTGTTTTGAAGTAAGAAGAGACGGTGGCAGTTGGTCATGAGCAGGTACTGCCAGGGGATGTGTGGGTTGACTGCGAGGAGGAAGTGACAGCAGGAAGTGTGCAAATACTGATGTTCTTGGTCCCCGTTACTCCATAGTGGAGGAAGATAGTATCAAGTGTTTCTTAAACATCAGGCTGCATCTGGGCTAGAGAGATGCTTTAGTGCTTGTGAACACACTCTTCCAAAGGACCCAAGTTCAGTTCCCAGCATCCCTGTCAAGCAGCTCACAACTGCTTGTAACTCCCGCTCTAAGGGATCTAACACCCTCTTCTGACTTCCAAGGGCACCTGCACACAATACACACACATACACACACACACACACACACACATTCACAAAGACATACACATAAATGAAATTTAAATTTTTTTTATAAATAAAAACTTTTAAAATAAATCAGTCAGAGCCAATTACCTTTGTTTCCTAAGGCTAAGGACAGCTATAAAATGAGGCCTTCATTAGGCAGGTGAGCAAGGATTTAGAAGGTCACTGAGCATTCAGAATGTGCATCAAGTAAACTGAGTGAGCAGGAGTTAGGGCTAGGGGCAAGACATGAAGTTGAAGGGAAAATAGTTGGGAAGATGAAAGGAGTGAGCAGGGCTGGAAAGCAGACAAAAGAAGATGAGGAGGATGTGATCAAAATGCATTATACACATTTATGAAAATGCCATAATGAAACCCATTGTTATGTATCATTAATATATGCTGAAAAGAAAAGGGAACATTTAAACCAGCAAAGATATAATTATACCTATACTCCTAGCACTTGTGATACAGAGGCAGGCGGATCAAGAATTATAGACCAGGAAGAGATGATAGATATGATCTAGATAGGATCACACTTCATCAAACACATGTAAGAAATTCTCAAGAATATTGAAAGTATTAATAAAAATATAAAAATAATTGAGAGTCTAGCTTAGGTTATATAGTGGATACAAGGTCAGATACATCTATATAGCAAGGCCTTATCTGAAAGAAAGGAAGGAAGGAAGGAAGGAAGGAAGGAAGGAAGGAAGGAAGGAAGGAAGGAAAGAAGGAAAGATAAAGAGGGGAAAGGGGGGAAGGAAGATGGTCTGGGAGGGAGAGATGGGGGATGAATGGGAAGGAGGGAGGTATAGAGAAATAGGGAGAAGGAGGGAGAAGACGGAAGGAAAAGGGAGGAATTTTTAAAGACTATTTTAACTCTATGGCACAAGGATAATAGGAGCAAGATGAGCAGAACAAACAGGGTAGCAACAGGTGGAGCAGCTTCCTACCAAATACTGCTTCCTTGTCAAAAGCATAATCTATTCATAAACCATAGCCACAAACAGGGTAGCAACAGGTGGAGCAGCTTCCTACCAAATACTGCTTCCTTGTCAAAAGCATAATCCATTCATAAACCATAGCCACATAGGAACCCCATTGGACAAGTCGAAGGAGACCCAGGAGTGTCTCAAGACAAGAGTGTGCTAATGTTGAACAAGAACCTGTACCCTCCCAGCACCACTAACACAGTAGACCTACTTCTTTCTTAAATAGAAAAACCCAGAAAATACAAACAGCAAAAACTGAATGCCTTTGCAATTCTCTCTAAATTCTGTCTTATCTGGCTGTGAAAAAAATTTGAAGAAGTAATAAGGCCTGGAAAGATGGCTCAGTAGTTAATTCTTGCAGAGGACCTGTGTTCAGTTCCCAGCACCCATGCTGGGCAGCTCACAGCCACCTAACGCTCCAGCTCCGAGGGCTCTGGTGCCTTCTGGATTCCACAAGCACTTGCATTTATGTTCACATAACCACACGCAGACATGCACATCTACACATCATTAAAAATAAAACACATCTTTAAAAAATAAATAAATTTAAAGGGAAGCTAGTGAACCAGAATCATTAATAACAAATAAAATGATCCTTTTTTTCAGTATTTCCCACAGCCCCTTCCTTCATGAGCCTGGGATAATCTCCATGGTAGAGTACTTGCCTAGAATTCCTCAGTTAGGATGGGGGGATTATGGCTTGGTGGTAAAGCCCTAGCTTAGAATATGTGAGGCCTTAGGTTTGATCCTCAGCACCACCAAAGAATAAAAAATAAAACGGAAAGAAAGAAGCAAAGAATAAGCTTTAAAACAAACAAAAAGCAGTCATGAGAAGCAAGCCGAACAGGGTTCTACTGTTTTGCAAACCAAGGAAATGGTGTTTGGAGAACAGACCCGGTGAAATATGTCACCTGCAAGGATTGAACCCAGAACGTGACCCCAGACGGCGTCCCCTTTCTTTGCTTTGGCATGGAGCTTCAGGAATGCTGACGGCTCCTGCTTACAAAAGAAATGTTAGCGCTCACGTGAAATTACTTGAAATGGTTTCTGCCTTTCATCTCAGGCTGCCCTTCTCACCGCTGCAGGGTCCAACAAATGTCACAGGACCAGCGCTCAAGGCTTTCCCAGAAACAAGGGGCTGCCGGCATGCCAGACAGAGGATGCTCTTGCGAGGTGCTAGGACCCAGGACAGGCCAGTTGGAGTTTTTCTGGGAAGGGTTCAACAACTGAGGTTCCATGGAGGCGATGATCCACAGAGCTTTGTAAATGGCCCAGAATGGGGTCTGTTGTTACTCTTGTCACTTGTACAGATAGATAAAGAAATAAATAGCTGGGGTCAGTCTAGAAAATTAGAATTTGGGGACTGTACAGGTGATTCAGTGGTTAAGGGCATTTGATTCCGTGGGTTCAGTTTCCAGCATTTATGTCTGGTGGCTCACAGTCTGCATGTCCAGATCCAGGGGATGCGATACCTCTGGCATCATTGAATACATACACATACATCCTCCTATGCACACACACATACACACACAGAGAGAGATAGGAAAAGATTTTCACTCTGGGCCTAGTGGTGTGTATCTATAATCCTAGGTATTCAGGAGGCAGAGGTAGGAGGAGGGCTTGAGCCAGCAAATTCCAGATCAGCCTAGGATTTAAAAAAATTAAAAAAGCAAGAAGGAAAGAAAAGAATAAATTCTAACTTGCTTATGGGAAGAGAGGGAGAAAGGGTATGTTCTGGAGAAGATAAACAGTAACTACGAGTTTCACTGTTGGAACATTTGTTACAAGGCCCTGGTATTGATCTCTTACCACCCATCTCCACGGGTAGCCATGATGGATTGCCACTTTGGGGAGGATTAATGCAGGCAAGTGAATCAAAGGGTACCCTGGATAGTGTCTGCTGGGAGGCGGTCCATGTCCATCCCATGCAGGACAGCTTGGGAAGGGGTTTTTTTCAGCTGCAGAATTCCAAGGGGAGTTTCGCCTTGTGCATTGCAAAAATGCATATGGATAATAGGGAGAAGGTTAGGGCTTTCTGAGGAGGGTGATTAAAATTGTATCAAAGAGGCTTGTGAAGCTTATGGTTCAAGTTAACTGTATGAGGTAAACAGCCTTGAACGGCCTCCTGGGAGGGTGGCAGATAGTCTGTGGGTGTTACAGCAACATGGTCCTGGTGAATGTTCTGGCCCATCCCAAACTAATCGCCATCTGTGTGCGTGGGTCTCCAGGGAGCGTCTGGTGGTTGGACAATCACGGTAGTTAGCATTTTTAATCAGCTTCTGTGCAGCCCAGATAGAAACCTTATGCTCAAGCCTTTATCCCCCTAGCCGCGTAGAATTACTTACAATGATCGTGACGGAGGGGGCCTCCGCTGAGGGAGGCAGTGGGTGGGTCTCCACACTCCCTCTTCCCACCTGCCACAAGCCTGACTGACTGGAAATTAGCCTGCCCACTTGCTTGTGGTCATTGCTATTAATTGCTTTTCTGGCAGAAGGAGTGTCGGGAGAGGAAGGGCGGTTTTGTGTTTAGTGGGTCTCACTGTATCAGCCATTGCCTTGAATTCTGTGTTTGTGTCTCCCCTCCTTCCTCAATTGCTCCTTCTTCACACTGTCTCTGTCCCTACCCCCAGCGCACATCAGTCTCAGCACTAGGGTCTTGTCTTTTCTTCTTCTTGTTGTTGGGAGGCCTGAGAGACCAATGCAAGAGGGAAGATGAATGTCATTGTTCTTAGACGTCAGCAGGCTTTAGACTGGGCGTGTGGCTCCATGACTGGTGCTTGTCTGGCACGCATAAGGCACTGGGTTTGGTCCCCGGCACCATATAAACTATGTATAGTGGCGAAGACCTATAATCTGAGCATCTCAGGAGATAGAAGCAAAGAGGATCAGAATCTCAAAGCCAAAACAGAAAGAAGTAGGCGTACCCACACACCCAAATCCTGTGGTTGCAGGTGAAGAGAGAGCCTGCTCAGTGTCTTTCATGTGACAGAACCCTCCTGAAATTTGGTGATTTATCGCAGTTATTTTGATATCCTACTAGTCTATGAAAAAGGGAGGTCCTTGTGATGTCAGGTTCATATCAGACTGATGTTTGGGTTCGGAATGCCAAGGCCATGGATGTACTATGTATGGGTCTCTCACCCTTATGTGGGTAAACCCATTATGTGATGACCCCAGAGCTCCAAAGGAAGCATCCTTTCCCAGCATTCATTTGCCTGTGGTCAGTGTGAGTCATAATCCCTGCCCAGAGTGCAGTAGGAAGGGACACTAGAATGTGAGTTCGAGGCTATAAAATCAAACCAGGGAGAAGTGAAACCTCCTTCACTTTATAATGTTTCTCCCCCTTGTCTTGGGTGGGGTGTGTGTGTGCTAGGATTTAGTAGTGCATATTGGCTCATTTGCCTAAGACTGTCTCCATCTTCTTGAAGTCCCTAATAGAAGAAAGCGCCAGGGGTGTCCGACCTTGATGCATGAAATTCTCATCTGCAAATGCATTGGGCTGCATTCTTGGCTGTCCCAGGATGCACGAACATAGGTAATGGTTGAGAGCAAAGCAGGTGCTAGAGTACCAGTCCCCTACAGGAAAAGCATAAAAAGATCAGGGAGAAAGGAAGGTATCCGTAAATAAATGTTTCCATATTTTTAACATCCTGCAACCCTCAAGAAAACTGTGCGTGACTGTCAGGGGCACATCAAATCGATAGTATCTCCAACGGATCCCACCCTTCCCTCATTCCTCAGCACATTCCTTCATTCCCACAACACTCAAAAAGCAAAGGCTGTGTTGGCCACAGGAGACAAAATCAGAGATGTGTAGAACGAAGTGGGGGAAGAGTGGGACCAGCAGAAAGCAAAGGGAGGGATATGGTTTGAGTCCATATTCAAAGCATGGGCACACACCTGCCGATAGGACTCCTTTTGTTGTGCCCAGGATGTCGTCTTCCACCTTGTATCTGCGGTTGGTTGTGACCAGAGAAGGCACGAAGAATAGTCACCCAGGACCACAGGAAGCTCTAATTCAGGGGACACTGCAGTGTTACTGTCACGGTGCCAATTATCCATAAAGAAACTGTTTTCTTTTCTAGGTGTCAGCTTTGAATTTGAACTCTGCTTTGTGGCCGTAGCTTTTGCACAGGGAAGCTTGGCTCTGCATCCTTCGGGTAGGCTCCTTTGCAGGAGCTTGGCAGCCTTAGAATGCTTTCTTCCGCAGAACAATTCCCTTCTGATCAGTTGTTCCGCACACGTACCGCAGTTCTGTGCCGGAACCAGTTCTTTTTAACGCTTTAAGTAAGGCCCTCTTACCTCAAAGGTGATGGTGCTGGGAAAAATGCAAAAGAGATCAAGGTTAGTTAGAATCTGCTGGTCCAGAGCCTATAAAGAAAGGTGGAGTATTGATGACATCCCCTCCACTGGACACAAGCACTTAAGTTCAATCCTTGGCACCACAAAACAAAAAGAGGAATAAAGAGAAAGAAGGAAAGAAATATAGACGATGGAAGAAAAAGAAGACAGACAAAATATGTTATATTTTAAATGGCTCTAATAGAGGCTGGCAGTGAACTTTTTCAGGTCCCTGAAGATGGACTAGCCTGAAGCAAACACTGAGCGTGAGGCCAGAACACACTTGTCCCTGCATAGCTGCGCTGGCCGTCCTTGGGTAATGGAAGCCATTACTAGAACTCTTGTTCTCTTCCGCTCCATCCACACAATGGCTGCCTTCAGTTGCAGAACAGTGAATGGCGATCAATAAAGCGAGGCAGTTTCCACTATGCCAGGAGCTGGCAGCCTTATGGGGTGAACATTCTGTAGCTCTCAAAGAGATGGCCTGATGAAAGGAAGCTCTTGAATCGCCTGTTTCCGTGGTCCAGCTGGGCCATTAGTTACTGAACAAATTTACATTACTCGGGCAGAGATTTGGGTGTGGTGAGGTCCAGTTGCTGTTAGCTGACAGTCCGTGTGCCCATGAGTTGATCTGGGATTCCTGAAAGGGTTCACACTTTGAGGATATATTTTTGTGTTTCAGATTTTCAACATGTTGGACAGACTCAGGGAAAATAGACTATCAGGGTATTGCTGGGTCTGTGAAGTGTGTGTGTGTGTGTGTGAGAGAGAGAGAGACAGAGAGAGAGAGAGAGAGAGAGAGAGAGAGCGCACTCATGAATCTACTTAGGTCCATATGCACATATGTGTGTGTGCATATAGATACCAAAGGACAACCTTTGGTGTTATTCCTCAGACCAGACACTGTCTTATTATATTTCAGACAAGGTCTGGAAATTCACCAAATAGGCTAGACTGGCTGGCTAGCACCCCTAGAGATCCTTTCATCTCCACCTCCCCAGCATTACACACTACTATGCCTAGCCTTTTTTTTTTTTTTTTAACATGGGTGCTGGGACAAACACAAAATTGATTACTTTACCTAAAACTGAGACATCTCCCCAGCCCAGCATTGTTTTTTGTCACTGATTGATGATTTGAATGAGAATAGTTCCCATAGACTTACATATTTAAATACTTGGTTCCCAGTTGGTGGAACTATTTGGGAAGGATTAGGGGGTGTGACCTTGTTGAAAGAGGTGTGTCTCTGGGGGTGGGCTCTGAGGTTTCCAAAGCCCACACCATTTCCAAGCCTACACCATTTCCAGTTCTCTCTCTGTGCTTCATGGTTGTTGTCAATATGTAAATTCTCAGCTCCTGCTCCAGCATCACGTCTACCTCCTGCTGACATACTTCCCGTCATGGTCACAGACTCTGAAACTGTAAACTCTTTCTTTTATAAGTTGCCTTGGTCATGGTGTCTCTTCGCAACAATGGAAAAGTAGCCAGGGAACTGCTGTTCAGTCAAAAACATAAGTTTTTCAAAATTCCCTTTTCTTCACATTAATGATGGCAGACGGTCTTGTGCCTACACACCCTAGAAATGCATAAAACAACTGAAGGGAAAATGTCTTTTCCTTGCCCAGAGTGGAATTATGTTACATATGCAAATTCTGTCAAAGGTAAAGCATACTGCTGAAGGAATTAGGACCTTGTAACAAGCCACCGCATTGGAAGCTGCGTGAACAGCACCACTGGGCCTTGTGGCCATGGTGAGAATGGGAGCAACAGCTCTGAGTTGGTGCTTCTCCCTCATCCTGCTGAGAGAAACACTGTTGAGTCTTGGAACCTAGGCCAGTGCTGTGTGAGTATCGTCAGGTGACAGTCACAGACAGCCATTTTAACACTTTTTTAAGGACCATAAAGGTTAAGTGAAAGAGAAAGTGAATGCAGCCTGGGAATTAAACAAAAAGGAGCAAAATCCAAAGTAAGAGGAGAGTGTAAATATTTCATAAACGCTCCAACATCTAAGGCTGCTGAGTGGAATGGGGCACTGAACAGACGTGAGGGACTTTGTTCTTCTACAGAAATCATCAAAGTCACATCTTGACATGCTAATGGAATATTTTATGTTTTCCATGAAGGTTGTTGCTTCATCCAATTTTGCTGGTGAAGTGTCTTGTTCAGGCCTGGGGAAGATGACTTAATAGATCAAGTACTTGCCAGTGAGTGCAAGGACCTGAGTTAGATCCCTGTGTGATGGCTTGAAAGACAATGGCCCCGAAAGGGAGTGGCCCTACTAGGAAGTATGGCATTTCTGAAGTAGGTGTGCCCTTATTAAAGTAGGCGTGGCCTTATTGGAGGAAGTGTGTCACTGTGGGGGCACGCTTTGAGGTCTCTTTTGCTTAAGCTTTGCTCAGTGTGACACTCAGTCTCCTTCCGTCTACCTGCCTATTAACACGTTGCAGCTTCTTCTCCAGCACCACATTCTGCCTGCACACTGTCATGCTCTCCACCGTGATAATAATGGACTAAACTTCTAAAACTGTGAGCCGCCACCTCAGTTAAATGTCTTCCTTCCTAAGAGTTGTCATGGTCATGGTGTTTCTTCACAGCAATAAAAACCCTGACTAAGACAGCCTGGAACCCTCAGAAAAAGTTGGGTGCGGTGGCAGGTACTCATAATCCCAATCATGGGGAGATGGATGCATGAAGACATATGGGGCTCACTGGACAGCCAGCTGGTTCCAAGCCAGTGAAAGACCCTATCTCAAGAAAATAAGGTAGGCAGCTCTGAGGAACAACACCCGAGGTTGTCCTCTGGCTTCCACTACATAAACTACACACACATTCACTCACAAAGTGTCAAATTCTTACACTGTTGGCATGCAGCACGTTTGTAAATGTGTCTTCTCAGCTGAAAGTGTTTTTACATAAGACCATTTCCTTAAGAGGCTCTCTAGTTCCTCCTAGATCATCCATCCATCGGTTCATTCATTCATTTAATCAGTGTATATTGGGCATCCATGGTGTGCCAGGGATAGCCATCTGTTCTGAGGAAGGAAAGAGGTCAGCAGAAAGTTTCTTGAAGCCGTTGGTTTTGCCCGCAGAGCCCATTCCACTGGCATCTGTGGCGGTAGCACGGCCCCCTCTGCAAGGGAGGGCTTGATGTAGAAGACAGAGCACATCCCATGGCAGGTGACCACAGCGTGCATGAGGAAGGACTCAGGAGGCCAGCCTCTTCCTGAGGTCCGCCATCCGAAGATGCTCTTAGTGCTAAATGCATGTCCCCTAGAGGTGCAGACTTGGGATTCTAGGCCTCTGAGCCAGCTGTGTGTGGTGGTGTGTATGTCAAGTGTTTATGCATATGTGTGTGTGTCCATGAAGACCTTCTGGTATCATTATTGGTTTTGTTGGTTTTGTGCTTTGTTTTCTTCCTCCCTCCCTTTCTTCCTTCCTTCATTCCTCCTCTTTCTTCCTTCCTTCCTTCTTTCCTTCCTTCCTCCCTCCCTCCCTCCCTCCCTCCCTTCCTTCCTTCCTTTCTTTGTTTCTTTCTTTGGTTTTTCAAGACAGGGTTTCTCTGTGTAACAGCTGTCTTTTCTTAATTTTATTTAGTAATTTTTGTAGGCAAGGGTGTGGGGAGCAGGTGACAGCTTTTGAGAGTCAGTTTTCCCCTTCCATCATATGGATCCTGGGGATCAGACTCGGTCATGAGGTTTGGCAGCAGTCAGCTTTGCCCACTAAGCTACCTTGCCATCTTGTTCCTGGAGACAGGCTCTTTCTCTGGCCTGGAACTCACCAAGTGAGCGCTGGCGATCCTCTTGTCTCCACCTCCGCAGCTCTGGGAATACACGCGTGTGCCACCACACCCGGCTTCACGGGTGGGCTCTGAGGCTCAGGTTCAGGTCTTCTTCCTTGCAAGGCGAGCATTTTACCTAGCATCCTCCACCCATCCCCAGGCACAGTGTTGTCTAGGTGGTATAGCAGTAGGGATTCATTTCCATCTCCTCAGCAGCTCAGCTCACCCCTCCACTGTCTTCAGCTTCTCCTTGCTCTGGCGACCATGCTTCTTTTTGCCAGCAGAAGGTTCCTGGGGGTTTGCCATCCACCCAAAAAGCTTCCTTTTCTCCCATCGGTTGGGTCTCGCAGATTTTGCTGTAAGGCCAGCATCCAGGCTGTGAACTACTGCAGCCCAGCCAGCACTTTTTTCTTTTTCTTCCAGAACCCCATGGAACTAGGTCATCAGATAGTTGGGCAGTCCCCACACAGGCTCTGCTCTGCCACAACTTTCAACACTCACCATCTATGGAATACTAAACTTGTTTCCAAACTAAATAGTTTCCAATGAGGGTTTAATGGGCTTTTTTTTTTTTTCATTCGAAATAGATTGAAAACAAGCCATTTCCTACTCCCATTTCAAACAAATTTTGGTCCAATTATTTTACCTTTTTTTAACATAAAGTTAAATGGACTATTCTGCCCATCTCTGGCTGAGCCGAACCATGATTTCTCTTGATTATGCTTTTATGCCGCGAATCACAAGGCTCTGGAGAAATAATGGACGTCTTGTGGGAGAGCGGCAGCAATTTTTAAAATTCTCCCAGTGCTTGTCAGCTCTTACCACAGCGGCTGCTGAGCGGGAAGAAAGCACCCCGCCAAAGTGTGGGGGGGCACAGAACCTACCGACAACACCAGCACTGTCTGCCTGGCCTCGTGAGGGCTGGCACAGAGCTGCTTCCTTGCTGCAGGTGGATGCAGGGCCTGCACTCTCGCTCCCGCCACCAGCCCCCCTCTGCCTGCTTTTCAGACCTTAGCTTTCTGTAGTGCTGAGGGTCTCTGTTTTTCCTTGCCCCGGCCCCACCCATTTTCCTTGGTTTGATTTGGACCACAGCCTCTGGGAGAAGGAGCTCTACTTGGTTTTTCCCCTCCAGCAGCTGAGGGAAATTAACAAGATGGAAAATCAAATGTCTCACAGCCCTTCCTTCATCTTGGGTGGTGGTGGGGTTGTTTTGGTTCTGTGGTGGGAAGGAAGGTAGAAGTCGTTTTTGAAGCTGCCAAAGGTTCCAAAAAGTTCAGAAAAGTGCTTCTGGCTGCTGCCTGCTGTCTTTGGGAATGGTGGCTACTCTCCAGTTGGGTATGTAGGGAGCGTGCTGAGTGCTAGCCTGGAAATGGAACTCAGGACTTGGTACATAGTAAGCTGCTGTCGAGCCATGCCCCCGGGCCATCGCTGGAGGATTATAGGTGGGAACCCTGTTATTGAGCAATGCCCACAGCCCCATAGTGTGAGGTGGGAGGGCAGAAACAGGTGCTCTCCTACGACACCACATTCCCAATCTCTCCCTAACAGATTCTAGCTGAGTGTTCTACCACTGAGCCATACTTCCAACCCCTCCAGGTTATTCTAGGCCAACAACACTGCTGAACCAAGGCCACACCTTTTTTTATATATATGTAACCTAAGATACTGCCATTTCTAGTTTCATGTCACATCCCAGTTCATTTAACTACCATGTACCAGGCATCATGACAGGCCTAGGGACACAGTAGGAAACAAGGTAAGCCAGTGTCTTCTACCACAGAGCTTACAGATATATGACCCAGTGTGCACTCTTGAAACTGTGGGTGGGGTGCAGCAGAGGTAGAACACACTCACACACAGACATACGTGCATACATACTCACACACACTCACTCTCACACACACTCACTTTCATACACACTCATACTACACATACACATACACACAAGAGATGTAAGCTTTCTGGAAGGTCTGATGTTGATAAGTAGCCATAGACCAAGAAAATAACTAGGTGGTCTTATCCCAGGAAGAGAAAGTACCAAGTTTGAAGTGGCAGACCCACCTTTATCACCAAGATTATATCTGCAGCAAATGAAAATATATATATATGTCATCTGACAATGTTCCTGTTTCTTGTAAGTTGCTGCCGTGAGTATGGAACCTCGCAGGTTGTGAGTGACTGTTAGAGACTTCTACTGTCTCCCTCCAAGAGCATCAAACATGAACTCACTCAGCGACTCATTCAGCCCAAGCCCATCTCCCCATCCTGACCACTTGTGAAAAGTCTTTTATAGCTCTCTGAACACTGGCATACCCTGTCTATATCATTGACCACATTTATCAATCCTGTAACTGGTAGGGATGGGGCTGGGGCTCAGTTGGTAGAGTGGTTGTCCTGCATGCACACACAGGTCCTGGGTTAGATACCCAGCACTGCAAAAATCCAGGCATGATGGTATGTGCTGGTGTCCTAGCACATAGAATGTAGAGAATCAGAAGTTCAAGGTCATCCTCTGCTACAAACAAATTTTAAGACCAGACTAGGCTATGTGAAACAAACAAAAGTCTTGTTCTTACTCATTCTGTACAACCTACCTTGGCTTCTTTCAGCTGTCACTTTACTCCCTGATCCTCGGATGTTTGTTTAAAGTAATTTATTTTACATGTGGATGTTTTGCCTGCATGGATCTGTGTGTGCCTGGTGCTCAGGGAGACCACAAAAGAGTTCTGGAGTTACAGATGGTTGTAAGCTGCCATGTGGGTGCTAGGAATCCAACCTGGGACTTCTGGAAAAGCAACCAGTGTTCTTAACCAATGAACCATCCCTCCAGTCCCTTAATCCTGGGTTTTCTTTTCCAATTCATTGGTTGACCTAAGAGATCTGTTCTATTGTTGAGAGGTACTTAAATTCCAAGTATATGAAACTCCAAATCCTCACATCTCTCCTTGCTACCATTTTTACTCTCTTATGGCCCATCTCTCTCTCTCTCTCTCTCTCTCTCTCTCTCTCTCTCTCTCTCTCTCTCTCTTTCTGTGTGTGTGTGTGTGTGTGTGTGTGTGTGTGTGTGTAGTGTAGTGTAGTGTAGTGTCTATGTAGGGCCACATGTATACATGGGGAGGCCAGGGTCATAGTCAGATAACTTCTTCCATTGTTTCTACACCTTATGATTTTGAAGCAAGATCTCTCCTTGAGCCTGTAGCTTGCTAATTCAGCCCAGCTAGATGGCCAGCAAACCCAGTCATCCTCCGCAGTACTGGGCTTGCAATTGTGTGCTACCGTGGATGACTTTTTTCTGTTTATGTTGGTTATCTGAACTCAGAGCCTCATGCTTGCACACCATGTCCCCAGTTCCTTGTGGCCCATCCTTCTAGAGCAGATACTGTACAAGGTCTCTAAAGAATATGGTCCATCTCTGTAATCGGTAGTCAGAAGGCAAACAGGTGCAGAGGCTGAGAAAGCAGCATCGCTATTTCCAGACTGTGCCAATGGTAGCTGCATTAAATTCTATCTCCTCTGCAAGTTTTGGGAAAACAAGTTTGTAGGATGTTATGTACTCAACCGTCATTCTCTTACCATCTCTGTGAAGTCACAGGGGAGACATTTGCATGTAGCAGATGGGTTTAAAGAGTCCAGGAGACTCTCAGAGGCTTCCCAACTATGCTAAGTAACTGTGCTGATGAGTGTTCATTGTGGACTGTGCATCATCTAGATTCAGTGGGGCTGGGCCTCTGAGAATATTTGTGAGAGGTTATCTCGATGGCCCATCTTGGTTGTAAGTGTAGCCACCCCCTGGACTGTGTGGGGTGGATAAAGTGAGCAGAACTGAAGTGTGTATTCCTTGCTCTTTGCTTCTTGCTAATGTGATGGGACGCTTCAAGCTCCTGCTCCATTGGTTTTCCTACCATGATGGACTATACCTGAGCTGTAAATGGAAATAAGCCATTTCTCCCTTAAGTTGCTTTTGTTGAAGTCTTTTTTTCACAGCAAGAGGAAAAGAAACCCAGATGGCACTGAAGCTGGATTCCCCGTCCAAGTTCTCTGATTTCCCTGCCCCAGCACAGCTTCAGTTTCCCTCCTCTCCTTCTTCTATCAAAGATGACATCAACTCCCTCACACCCCCTTTCCGGGAAGCTCATAGTGATGCCGTAGCATAAATAGAAAGGAAGGAAAAAGAATTGAGTCCGAAGCATTCAAGAGTTGAGACAAGTAGACAATGAAGTACTCTGCCCACTTTGGGTGCTTTCCCTGGTCCTCTAACTAAGCATGAACAAGGAACACGCAATAGTCTCCAGTTTTAAAACAACCATCCTGTTGAAGCAAGCGCCGGATGAGCTATTCTGAATCCATAGACAGCGTTGGAATTCACGATTATTTAGATTCAAGTGGCAAGGAATATTGTTCAGAGCTCTGTAAAAATGCTTCCAAATAATAGCTTGAGAGGTGGGGAGATAACTGGTTGGTAAGGAATGAGGGTCTGAGTGTGACCCCCCAGAACATACATTTTAAAAAGCCCAGCATGGTGGTGCAGGTTTGGAATCCCAGCGCTGGGGAGGCAGAGTCAAGTCAATCTCTAGACATCATGGGCCAGCAAGCCTGGCCTCCTTGGCAAGTTCCAGGCCAATGAGAGATTTGTCTTTAAAAAAAAAAAAAGGATGGATGGGAGATGGCTCACCATTAAAGGTAGGCTCACAACCAAAATATAAAATAAAAAATGGTGGATTAAGGGCTGGCAGAGTGGTTCAGTGAATAAAGATGCTTGATGCCAAGCCTAATGACCCAGGCTTAATCTCCAGGATCCACGTGTTAGAAGGAGAGAACCAACTCCAGCAAGTTGTCCTCTGACTGGCACACATGCACCATGTCTGGAACATGAACCCAAGCACACACACCACAAAAAAATAAAGGTAAGTGGATGACATCTTCTAGCCTTTGCATGCACACACACGTGCACATGCATATACACACACACAGACTCATGCAAACACGAAAGTGCACACATACACACCCAGTGCCATCAAATAATAGCTTGAGGAGGGAGGAAAGGAAGTCAGAAGCAAAAGTAAAAGATGCTTCAGTATAAGCATGCTCATTTTGATTGACAGTTCAAAGGAGTGCCAAGTCGTGCAAAGTCCAGCTCTATCTCGGGAATCTTGGAGTTCCTCCTATAGAGAGGAGTTAGTGGTCAAAGTCATTCCTGGTTTGTGGATTAACTATGAACAGAGGAGGGTTGCGGAGATGACTGAGTAGTTAAGAGTGCTTACTACTCATGCGCGAGACTGGAGCTAGTTCTCAGCACTCACTTCAAGTGGCTCCCAGTCACCTTTAACTCCAGCTCCCAGGATGCAATGCTCTCTTCTGGTCTCTGTGCATCACTGCACTTATATTCACATAACCACACACAGACATATGCACATACAGATAATTTAAAACAAAACCTAAGCTGGGCATGGTGGCACACACCTAAATTCCAGCACTCGGGAGACAGAGACAAGCAGACTTCTGTGAGTTGGTGGCCAGTCTGGTCTACATAGAGAGTTTCAGTACAGTCAGGGTCACATATTTATCTCAAAGATAAATAAATTACTCTTTAAGACTGAGCAAAGATAGAGAGTTCTCCGCACAGCTCTAGGGGTACTGTTGAAGACAGGTGACAAAGATTACCACCATTGTCCTCGCCTGGGACTTGCTGACTCCTCAGAGTCAACTGGAACTCCAGAATCTGAGGTTCCTAGAGTCTTAGTCGGAGCAAAGGAAAAGTTACTCTCCAATTCCAGTCTTGGTGAATTAGATGGTGAAACTTCATAATTAAAATGGATTAAATAGAGGCAGGAAGCCTGGTGTGTCTGCCCCAGTAAGCAGTCATCTCTCACTAGGAGACTGTGTCCTTTGTATTTAAATGGTTTCTCCAAAAGGCTCTAAATGAGATTTGGGACTTAAACAAGATTTGGTGTGATATGCTAATTACCCAAGTTACTATTACCTGATTAACACAGGAATCCTAATAGTCTGCTGAGGTCCCTTCCTTCCAGTGCCAGGAGGCTTGGCATCTGTCACCTGTTCATTCTGAGGCATTTTAATTAACCCAAATTATGGATGTCGTTCTTCTTTAGGATCTGGTGTCTGGGTTTTAGATTTAAAACTTAATAACTACCTGAAGGATGTTTGGTGCCAAAATACAAGAGAAAAAGCCGCTCAAATCCATTGATCGGTAGTCAGGTGAAGATCTTGGTTGATTCCAAGGAGTTAGGCCGGAAATGGTGAACTGGGAAGTTGAAGAGGGCTTTTCAGTAACCCGCCAGTGCCCTCAAGAAAGACATACCCTAATATCTCCCTTCTCCCTGACCACCGTAGTCATGTCTTTGAGAGCCCTACCACATGGAGGACTCAGAAGCCCAGAAGCTGGTCACTCTCTCAAGGTCACAAAGGAAGGCAGGACTGGATTGAGTGAGAAAGGGAGACCCACTGTACTTGTGGGTAGCACCATTCCACAGTCCTAGACTTCTCTCTCACTCTCTCTCTCATTCCTGACTGTGAATACATTGTGACCAGCTGCCTGTCACACTCCTGCTGCCATGCCTTCCCCATATCTTTAGGTCCAAAGGCCACCCACCCCTAGACTGCTTCTTCCTTCTCCGTGGAGGAACTAAGTTCCCGTGCTGCTCAAGGCCACTGGGTGTTCAAGAGAAATAACTGCCCCAGGCAGGAAGTACTACTGGAAGACACCTTTTGGGTCCCTGCCTCGCTGCGTCAGAGAATTAACCTTGCTTGCCTTCTGTAGATGATCAGCTTCTCCCATTCATGTCTTATGGGGCAGCCCCCTTGTAGATGGCAAAGTTGCTTCTGACCTCTCCATTAACTGCGGTCTATCTCAGGCTAGCTGTTCTTCTGCTATCACACCTCATCATAGTAAACAGCTCAGCTCTTTCAGGGCTTAACATGAGGGATGTGGGTATCAGTAGAGGTGAAGCAAGGTTGTCCCAGGTTGATATGACTCTTTCACTTACTTTTATATTTGCTTAAAACTTTATTTTTCTTTTTTTGTGTATGTGATCTGTGTGTCTATGCGTGAATTCAGGCATGCACATGCATGGAAGTCAGAGAGCATTCTTGGGTGTCAGTCCTTACCCTTGTTTGGGGTAGAGTATCTTGTTTGATGCTGCAGGCTAACTGGCCCACAAGTTTCAGGGGAGTCTCCTGTCTCCTAATATACACACCACACATATACACTAAAAGAAAAAAAAATGAGGTAATCAGAAACAAAGAAAGTTAGAGAAACTGCCCAGACATGCCGTGGAGCATCCCGGATGAGAGCCTCAAACAGAAAATGTGAAGGGCATTAATAACATCGCAACAGTGTAGGCTCATTGGGACTGATAACAGCAGATGTTCCTGTTAATGCTGGATCTTGACAGCAGGGGCCACATGGTATGGAGAGTGTCGGAGCACTCTATTATCTTCTCGCTCTCCCAGTGCCTATGTCACTGTTCTGAAATATAATCCTACTTTGGACCTAGAGAGATGGCTTAGTGGGTAAAAGTACCTTTTATGCAAGCATTAAGCTATGAGTTCAGTCTTAGCAGTTATGTAAAAAGCCAGGCATGGAGCCGGGCGATGGTGACACACACCTTTAATCCCAGCACTCAGGAGGCAGAGGCAGGCGGATCTCTGTGAGTTTGAGACCAGCCTGGTCTACAAGAACTAGTTCCAGGACAGGCTCCAAAACTACAGAGAAACCCTGTCTCAAAAGCAAAAAAACCCAAAATAAACAAACAAAAAGCCAGGCATGGCCACACGGGGACCTGTAACCCAGCACTGCAGGACCGGGAGCATGGTTGGGGCTTGCTGGCCTCTGGCTTATTTCAGGGTCAGTGAGCGGTCCTGTGATAAGGGAGTAAGATGACAAGTGACCCAGAAGGACACCCAGTGTGTTCTGGCCTCCATCTGTACACCACCCCCCAACTCCAAAACAGTAGTAGTAGTAGTAACCCTAATAATGAGAGGATCGTTGTCCACACCAGTTGAGATAACCCTAAAAGATGAGCATCCGTTATCCAGAAATTCATTTGTAAAAGCGCTCAGTCTCCTTCCAGTGGCACACTGTTGTTATCTCTGCCTCCCTGAAGAAGTGTGTCTAAAAAAGAGAAAAAAGAAAAGGGAAAGGGGAAGAGTATGCACAAGCATCGTGTGTGTGTGTGTGCATATGTGTGCAAGAAAAATGAATTTGAAATGTCTCAAGCCTTGTTTTGGAACTTTGTCTAAGTCACGAGCAGTTCCACCAGAGAAGTGCAAAGGGCTCTTGTTCTTGTTCTTGTTGTGTTGTTGTTGTTGCTGAAGAGGAAAACTAGACTTGTGCATTATTAAGCTTTTTCCCCCTCCCAGAAGCTAAGAAAACCATCTGTGATTGCCTGTTTGCATGTTTGTTTTCTACAATAAAATGCAAAATACTTCTTCCTGTTAGCGGATTGTACCATATGTCTCCCCTTGTAACAAAATCAGCATGTTTATTAATGAGCCCAATCAGAGGCAAAGATTTAGAAGGACTGCGGGAACTGGATTCTTCCATTCAGTATTTCTGCAAAGGAAACTTCTGGTTAAGTGTCGTTGTTGTACTTGGAAAATAGGCGGCTTGTTTTTGCTCTGAAATCAATTTACTTGGCAGAGGACAGAGAGAGCAGGAGGAAGAGGCCTGTGAAAGTTTTTGCAAAAACTAGAAATCTACATTTGAACATGGTCCTTCCTGCCTGATGACTCCCCCGACTGATGTAACTCCACAGTTTATATGTGATTAATATTTAATTCAATCAGTTTCATTTTCCCAGACAGACTAATTAAAGAACTCCATGTACCCACCCCAGCTCTGAACACTGCAATAGGCCTGTGGGTTTCTTCGAGTGACGGGGATCAGAAGTCTTTTAATCCATATAGGCAGTACAAATCATGTTCCCATACAAGAAGCATGCCGAGTGCTGTAGCATACGTTCTGTGAGTGTGCTCTTGCCGTGTGGTAACTCCATGGATGGGTGCAAATGTGGTGTATTGGGAGAAGGAATTTCCAGCAGTTATCCTTCGGGGAGCCAGGCAACAGACCTCGGCTACATGACATCTTTCTATGTCCCAGGTCATGCATGGGGTGGCCTCCCGCACTTCTTGTCAGCATTGACCTTAAGGGGAGAATGAAGCTGCTCGACTCTGGGCGGATCAGGATGTGTGTGCTTTCAGGTTGTCCAGCCTCTATGATAGCATGGACACAACCCAGCAAATGTCATTTTCATTTGTCATGAGGGGTGCTTCTCTAGAAATTTCATAAGCAAACAAAACATCTGTAATCAGCATACTTTGAAATGGAGAAGGTTGTGGGTGGGCACTTAGAAAGGCAAGGGCAGTGGCTGGAAACAGATAGTGTTGGATCAGAGAGACCCATTCCCCTTCCTGCTGGAGTCTTTGGATAGTAATTTTTTGCTGTGGTAATGATGAGAAGGAGGTATGAAGGGACACAGGCAGGCTTACTGCATCTCTCTGTGTGTAGGTGTCTGTGTGCGTGTAGGTCCTAGTTAGGGTTTCTATTGCTGTGATACAACACCAAGACCAAAAACACCTTGAAGAGGAAGGGGTTTACTTGGCTTACAGGTCACAGTCCATCACTGAAGGATATCAGGGCAGGAACTCAAGGCAGGAACTGAGGCAGAGACCATGGAGGGATGCTGCTTACTGGCTTGCTCAGCCAAGTGTCTTACACACCCCAGGACCTCCTGCCCAGTAGTGGCATGCCCAACAGTGGGATGGTCCTCCCACATCAATCATTAATCCAGAAAATGCCCCCACAGACTTCCCTACAGGCTAGTCTGATGGAGATATCGTCTCTCAATTAAGGTCCCTCATCTCAGTTAACTTAGCTTGTGTCAAGTTGACAGAAACACTAACCAGGACGGCAGAAGTCAGTCTCAGGTGACATTCTTCAGGAGCCACCCACCTTGTTCTTTGAGACAAGGTCTGTCAAATGCTTGGAACCCACTAAGAGTACTAGAATGGGTGGCCAGCAGGTCCCAGAGGTCTGCCTACCCCACCTCCCCAACATTGGGGAACACTTGGGTTCTGGGCAATGAACTCAGGTCCTCACAATTGTAAGGCAAGCCCTTCAGTGACTGAGTCATATCCCTGGTTTGATTTTTAAGACAGATAAGCAAATGTGAAATCACCCTAATAGGCAGTACAAAAATGTATTTACCTGTTGTAATGAGCTATTATTAAGTGAGAATTAGAGGAAGATTCAAGCAACTTTAGTAAACTTTTTTTTTCTGATACAGGGTTTCTCTGTGTAGCTCTGGCTGTCTTGGTACTTGATCTATAGACCAGGCTGGCCTTGAACTCACAGAGATCCATCTGTCTCTGCCTTCCAAGATTAAAGGCGTGCACCCCCACTGTCTGACTAGTAACTTTTTTTAAAAAGCATTTTAGATGAGTGATATGGGCCAGTATTGGGTAGGTATAGCTAAATACTTGCCAGCTAGTGTTTTTTGTTTTGTTTTGTTTTATGATTATAGGTTGTCGTGGTGGCTCAGTGGGTAGAGGTGTTTGCCACTAAGCCCAACAGCCTGAATTCAATTCTCAGGACCCATGGAGTGGGAGGAAAGAACCAATTTCCCCAAAGTTGTCCCATGACCTCCACATATGAATTGTGGCACATATGTGTGCACATTCACAAAGACATATACATACACCGTACACACATACATAAAAAGAAATGTTTTTTAATAAAAAATTAAAACCTAGGATATTGGAGAGCTTGCGAAGAAAACCTTAGGTCAGTTGGCTCGTTATGTGCATGAACACTGAGGCCGCAAACACACTGCCATACAGGCTTATAAACTGTATGTCTTCAAGGGAGCTCTTGCCTGTGAAGATTGACATTCCTTGACTCAGTGACTCTATTTTACCGGTAGACAACCTGGACTTGAGGGTTAAAATGCTTAGCACAAAATCTGCCCTATGTGGCTGATCCAGGCAGTCTGCCTACCCACAGAGGTCTGACACCTGGCTCCCACACGGAGCCCAGATGGACAGTGACCAGCTGTCATGCAGGAGTGGACAGTTGGCCTCTGGCAATGAGACTGTTATGCTAAAGAAGGCTGAGGCTGAAGCCCTGAGCCACCCAGGGCAACCATCTTTGCTCTTCTCCACAAGGGTAGAATTTTTTGAATCAGTTCACCAAATATTCACAGGGCTCTACCCAATGGAGAGGAAGCTTGTGGCCAAATAGAGTCATTGTGTTGGATGTTGGAGTTTCTGAGGAGAACAGTGAAGGCAGACGGGGTGGGCGTGTGGTAGGAAACGCACAGCCAGGACCTCTGCTCTAGTTGCAGACGTCTCAAGACCTCACCGCAGAGCGTTTCCTGTGGGTCCCTGAAAACGGAGTCCCCTCAATTCTTCCTAGGAATATGTAAAACCTGCGACCTTAACAAACCAGTTCTAGTAATGCACGCCTATAACCCAAACACTCACACTCAGAGACTGATGTAGGAAGACCCTAAGTGCAGGGTTAGCCTGGGCTACATAGCAAGACCTTTTTAAAACAAAAACAACCAAACAAATCAACAACCAAAAAGGCTTCCACAAGTTTTGGGAAGGAGTGAGTAAAACCAGGTTCATTGTATTATTTTAATTGGAAGGCCTTTTGTTTTATGTATTTTTATCATCATTCTTGCAGCAGTAAGGGTAGAGCCTAGGCTCTTGTACATGCTTGACTAGCTAGGTCTCTACCATTGAGCTACGTTCGTGTCCCCTCACTGGAGGATTCTAAGCAAAGACTCTACCATTAAACCCCACCCAGCCCATCACTGGGAGACTCTAGAAAACATTACCGCTACATCCCCAGCCTGGTAAGTATTCTTTTTTTAACTGAAGCACTTCTCAAAGCTTTGAGTGTGAACATCCCCAAAGGAAGATATTGTATCACAGATTTGCAGAGGGAGCCTTATCCAACGAGTATCTCCTTGGACCTTAGCACCATGTCCTGTCTGGGGCAAAGACTGCTCGGAAGGAGGTCTTAGGCCCTGCTCTCCCCTTATTCATGCAACAGTCCTTTATGGCTATTTTCTCATCCAGAAAAATGTGTGAGTGATACCTACCTGCCTGTCTCACAGGATTGTTAGAGGTGTGTGTGTGTGTGAGCGCACGCGTGTGCATTGTGCATGGGTGTATGATATGCATGCATGGTGTACATATGTATGTGACAGAGGAGGACATCAGGTATCCTGCTCTCCATCTTGTTCCCTGGAGACACGGTCTCGCACTGAACCTGAAACTAGACAGGCAGCCAGCAAGCTCCAGGAATCCTGTCTTCAGCCAACCTCCACAGAGTTGGGGCTACAGGAACATGTTACCATGCCCAGCTTTTTAAATGGCTGCTAGGATCCAAACCCAGGTCCCCTTGCTTCAGCAGCCAGTGCTCTTCTCCAGTGAGCCTTCTCTCCAGCCCCAGAATTTATTTATTTATTTATTTATTTATTTATTTATTTATTTATTTATTTATTTATTTATTTATTTTAGAGTTACGGTTGCTCTAATTTGCTTCCTATGTTAAACACTTTGACCAAATGCAGCTTAGGGAGAAACGGGTTTCTGGCTACAGGTCATAGACCATCATAGAGGGAAATCAGGGTAGGAACTTGAAGCAAAAACCATGGAAAATGCTGCTTGCGGGCTTGGTCACATACCCATGCCTAGCCAGATAGCTTTTTAAAAAGATGTATTTATTTTATTGTATATGTATTGGTGTTTGCCTGCATGTATGTATGTGTACCGTATCTGTGCCTGGTACATGCAGAAATTGGAAAAGAACATCATATTTCCTGAAACTGGAGTTACGGATAGTTGTGAGCCACCCCGTGAATGCTGGGAACCAAACTTAGATCCCCTGTGAGATCAGCCAGCGCTATTAAGTGTCACCTCAGCTCCCTTAGCTAGCTTTCTGACACAACGCAGGGCCACCTCTCCAGGGAATGGTGCTGCCCACAGTGAACTGGGCTCCCCCGCATCAATTAATAATCAGGACAGTCTCCCAGAGGCCTATCTGATAAAGACAATTATGCGGTTGAGACTCTCTGGTCAGGTGATTCTAGGTTGAACGAAGTAGGTCCTTCATCCAAAGGATGACAAAGATCTTTAAACATAGCCCAGGCTGGCCTGGGATTTACTCTGTAGCTGCAAACTCACGTTAATCCTCTTGCATCTGCCTCCTCAATTCTGAAATTGATTATAGCCTGACTGGAGTGAGAGTCTCTGGATAGTGACAGCAGTGTTGATAATAAACCTGCTGGTAATTACTTAATTTCCTGCCCTGGAGCTTGTGATAGCTCCCTTCTAGGCACTTCCCCTTCCTGCGGCTCTTTGCCCACCTCCTTGGGAATACTTCATGTAACCGTCCCTCCCGGAGACCCTCAGTTTTCCCAAGATGGGTCTTCAGATGAACTGCTCCTCCCCTGAGACCCTGCAGTCGGGCTTTCCCGTGTCAGCGTTTGCTGGAAACATCCGTGACCACCTGTTCTAATCTCTCTCTTCAGCTTGGACCCAGATAGCTGATCTGTCATGAAGTGTCCCTGTGTCGTGGCTCCGTCCAGCACTGTGAATGGCTCCCTTCTTTATTCGCCATCATGCTGTTCCGGCACTGGCTGCCTTCAGTGAGCACAAGGGCATGCCTCTCGACCCCTCTCTCCTCCATGCTCCCAGGGACCTCTGTGCCCATGTCTAACATGTCGCTTGATCTTCATTAATATTCTGGTTATTGCTTTAGAGGTGTGAAGTCAAAGACTAGTCCTTGTGTGTCCTTGAATTGCCATCGTGTAGCTCAGTGGATACGAGTGCTTGATGTGCAAGCATGAGAACCTGAGTTCGAATCTCAGCAGTCATATAAAAAGCCTCATATGAGCCTAGGTGCATCTGTGACCCCGTACTATCAGGGCCAGAGACAAGGGCCTGCTGGCTGCCAGTCTAGCTCCAAAGTCACTGACAGATCCTATCCATTTATGTTGTTCTGATATATATAGATATAACTGACTAACATAGAGAAGGAAAGGGTTTATTTGGCTGACAATTCCAGGTTACAGTCCACCATGAGGGGAAGTCAGATTGGGAAGTCAACAAACATCCAGCCACATAACATCTACAGTAAAGAGCAGAGAAAGACAAATGCACTCATCCTGCCTACAGGCTTTCATCTCCTCCATTCTTACACAGATCAAGACCCCCTGCACAGGGAATGGTGTCGTCCACAGTCGTCTGGGTCAGTTAACAATCGAGACACTCCCCTACTGATATGCGTATGGGTCAACCTGATCTGTGCCATCCCTCAAAGGAGATTTGCATATCAGTTGATTCTAGGTTGTGGAAAGTTGACATTTAAAAATTACCAGCACAGATCCAGTCTCAAGGAAATGAGGTGGAGGGAGAGACAGCAGGATATTGAGTGTTCTCTCCTCTGGCCTCTGTGTATGCATGGATGCCTAGGTACAGTGTATGTAGACACACATGCACGCACAAAAAAATAAATAAATCCCCATAGTGGTCCGTGCCTATGAACTCAGCAATAAGAATAGAACTTAGCTTTATAGTGAGTTTGAGGACAGCCTGGGCTACATGAGGCCCTGCCTCAAAAACAAGGACAACAACAATGATGACAAACAGTAATCTTCTCATTGAGCCAGGCGTGTGGTGAACCTCTTTTGTTGGATGCACGTGTCTCATTCTAGTCATGCCCACACATCTAAGGGGAGCTTCCATCTTTAATGACACATCTGGCTTCTCACCGAGCGCCTCCATCCGCCACATGCCCACCTTTATGCTTCTCCCCACCCCCCTCCCACCATCAGCTAGGCCTCGCAGGCACCCAGAAGCCAAGATCACAGGTGCCTCTGGCTGCAGCCACCCTTGGCTCCGAATGTCCGGGGTTGGCGGCAAGGGCGCGTTGGTATTCTGGCTGCGGAGCCTGGCTCGTTATGAAGCACATGCTCCGCAGATTAGCCTGTTTGTATAGCCAATCGAACATGTGCTCCATTAAAAATTAAAGCATCCTGTTTTAAGGCTGGAACAGGAGACATCAGCTGCCACCGAGTAGCAGCCACGCAAAGCCCCAGAGCCCATTACCATAGGTTACAGCAAATGTTAATCAGCGCCATTGCAGTTAAATAATGCAGCCTGTGCAGATGGCAGCCCCTGCATCTCCTCACAGATGTGGCCTACGGTCCCCCAGGTTGCTATATCACGGGAGTTGTCATAGCATCCTTGGATTGGATGCTGGCTCTCTATATCACATCTTGCGTGTGCTATATAAATACATTCAAATGAAGGAGGTACCAGGGCCTAGATTCTTTTTGATCTCCTTATTGTTGTTGAGACAGGTGTCATGTAGCATAGGCTACACTCAAAACTTCTTCTGTAATTGAGGATGATCCTTAAGTGCTTGACCTGTGCCCGATCCTCTTGTTTCCATCTCCCAAGTGCTGGGGATGACAGTGACGCTCTACTTTGCCTGGTTTATGTGGCTGGGAACTGAGGCCAGGGCTCTGTGCATGTTAAGTGATCACTCTACCCACTAGGCTGTATCCCCATTCTGTCATCTTGTTTCCCTTTCTCTTCCCTTCTGCCTTCCCAAATATACATACATTTCCCTCCATCTTAAAAGTCCTTGCTCTAGGAGGGCCATGGTGACATGACACTTTAATCCTAGCTCTTGAGAGGCAGAGGCAGGTGAATTAATGTGATTTCAAGTCCAACCTGGTCTACTTATTGAGTTCCAGACCAGCCAGAGCTGCATAGTGAGACCCTGTCTCAAACAAACAAACAAAACCTTTTTTTTTCCTGAAGGCCCTGCTGTGAAATGAGAGTATTTCTATTCTTCTCTTTCATCCCTGCTCCCTCCCCTTGCTGTTGAAGAGTTTAATATTCCACTCCTTCACTCCTTCCTTCTTTCCCACTAAGATTCTGTGTGGAAAATGGCCCAGCCTGTCTGACTTCCCAGCCCCCCAAGTTCTGTCCCCAATCCACCTCTACCCCATATTCCCACCAACACACCCCACATTGTAACACTACCAATGAGTTCCATTTCAAAATTGTGTTTTCTAAAACACTGGAGGCAAGAGGTGAAGGAACTCTGGCACACTTAGAGCAAAGATCCTGCCTGTGGTCTGCCCCATGCCAGCCACAGTGACTTGTTGTCCCTCTGATGGATTCCAGTCACAGACAAGCTAATCCACCACCCAGAGATCTGTTTCTGTTCCAGCTATCTGTCCTCTCTCTAGAAAGAACTTTCCTGGTCACCCTGTCAAAACAGCTCCCTCTGCCCTCGCCTGTTCCCTTCCTAACACTTAGCCAGTATACCCCACATATATTCACTAGCTAATTGCCCATCTCCTCCATTAAAACACTCGTCCCATGATGACAAGGACTCCCCCCCCTTCTCTCTCTCTTGTCTTGTGTAGCCCAGGCTGGCCTTAAACTCACTAGTAGCTGAGGGTAACCTTCAACTCTTGATCCGCACACCTCCATCCTAAGCACTGAGAATACAGGCATGGGCCCCACCACTCCCAGTTTATGCAGTGCTGGGGGTGGAAATAGGGCTTCATGCAAGCTAGGCAAGCTCTCTACCAGTTGGTAGCGCTCTATCCCCCTCCAGTCTAGGAAGATGGATTTCAGGTATTCTTGGGTACGGAGGTGACAGGAGTGCGCTGCACATGTGACTGGTGTCAAGGTCTTTTGTCTTGTGAATACACCGTATCCTATGGACTGGAATATGGAGGGATGGATGATTGAGTATAGGGAAGAGTATGGGCTGGAAGCAAATTATCTAAAATTTGGAGTTGTAACACAGGATAATTTATTTTAAGATTGTAATAAAGGGTTTTTTTTCTCCTCAAAAATGGTTTCTTGGGCTGGAGAGAGCTCAATGAGTAAAGCACTTGTTGAATAAGTGTGAGGACCTTAAGTTCAAATCTCCAGAGCTCATGTCAACACACATGCTAGTAGACATCTGTATCCCAACGCTGCTGCAGGGAGATGGGAGGCAGAGACAGGAGAGTCCCCAGAAGTTCTTAGACGAGATAACCTGATATGCATAGCCCCAAGCAACAAAGACAAGGGGCTGGCCTCAAATAAGGTAGACAGCAGAGACCAAAAGCTGAGGTTTGCTCCACACATGTGCAAACCGTGGCATTCATTTATGTACACTGACATACATAAAAGTAGACCTGTGCACATATGCAGAGTATTTTTAAATGACTTCCTCCTGAGTTCAATCCTCAGATCCCGGGTTGGAATAAAGAGAACCAACTCCCTAAAGTTGCCCTTGGACCACCACATGCACATCTGCCCTCATACATGTGCACTGTATACACAATAAATAAAGAAAAATTTTCAGTGATTGGCGCTTTATAGATGGACAGATTTCGGCTACTACAAGATGTGTCTAGGTACCAGTTTTAGAAAGCAGAACAATTTGTTGTCCTCATGTTTGTGAAATCTAGAGTTGTGCGAACATTATCTGTCTTTTTTACTGGTATTTTGCTTTTCCTGTAACTGTTGTTTGACTTCTAAATTTTCACTATGACTCAAGGCTAAGTGTAGTATGCCCCACACCAAATAAATATAGTTAATAATTTTCGTGGTTTGGGCTATATATTTGAGAGAGAGCAGATTAAAAGACAGCAAGCTTTAGGTCAGAATCCTTCTCTTTTGCCATGTGGAATATAAACCACAGTGTCCATGCTCTTGACCTCAGATCAGACTCCAGAAACGTTTACAGGCTTGTATTACTAGGGGTGTGGCTCCGCTGCTAGAATGTTTGCCTAGTATGCATGAAGCCCTGGGTTCCACCCTCAGCACCACATAAAGCAAGTGGGGTAGAACAGGCCTGTAATCCCAGCACGTTCAGAGTAGAGACAGAAGGATCAGAAGTTCTAGGTCATCATCAACTATGTAGTGATTTTGAGGCCAACCTGGGCTCAAGATCTTGTCAAACGAAGAGGAAGGGAGAGAAGATTGTAGGAAGTGGGAGGAAGGAAGAAGAGAGGGAAGGGTTGGGAAAAGGAAGAGGAAAGAAGAGAAGAGAGAAAGAAAAATGAGGAAAGCCTTTCTCAAAGTATCCAGAGACATTAGGATGCTATCCTGCCTTTGAATAGTTATTCGTTGTTCCCAATAGGTTGGCAGTAGTTTTCAAGTGTTTGTTTTATTATGGAGACGTGGTCACTTGGCATCGCATGCCTCCCGGAACTCATTACCTAACTCAGGCTAGCCACCACCTCACAGCACTCCACCTTCTCAGCTCCCAGTGATGGAATGCCGAGCATGCCCTCCCATGCCTGGCCTTGCAGGCTTGTCTTCATTTCCTGGCCCTCCTGCCTCAGCCTTCCGAGAGCTAGGATGATAGGCAGGTGCCACAACATCTGACCAAGCCTAGTTTTTTGTTGTTGTGTTTTTTTTTTAACAGAAGAAAAATTATATAAGAAAACTATCATCAGTGGGCACCATGGGCTTGGTCTGTCATGGTAGGATTTGCTTCTCACTTCAGGATGTCATCTCTTGAAGCTTGTCTTTTGCATTCTTGGTATATTGGCGTGGGTGAAAGAGAAATGAAGTTTGGTTTTGGAGGACGGGGCATGAGATCAGATCGACTGCATAGTCTGTCAAATGACTAGCCTCAGTGCCTCCTACAGGTCTGAAAACAAGCGGTGAGGCAGAAGTTGAGGAACCCTGGGCCACCATTTCCTCATAATTATGGAGAGAGTGCCCTGCAGATGCCTGCTGCCTGGGTAAAGCAGGTGTTCTGCCCTTAAAATGGTAATTAGAGACTATTTCAAATCAATGAGCTTCACTTATTCCATATCACCACGTGTTCTTTTTCTCTCTCTCTCTTTCTTCATGTTTAACCCACCCTATGATACAGAAAAGCTTGCTCTCCCTTGGGGAAAAAAGAATCAAAATGCATATGGATTTTTTTTCCCTGAAATAAGCCCCCTTTCTGGAAGTATTTTGTGGTTAGTTTCAAAATGCAATATCCTGAGAAGGGTTTATGTTGGCTTTTTATTTTAATATAGAGCAAAATGTAAAATTGGAATGTAATGAGCGATTCTGCTTCCATTCCATTAATGCCTCTGCGGCTTCATCCGAGGTCACCAATAGATTATTTTCCTTGCAGTATTTCATCTGCTGTCAGATCTTTTAAAATCGTGTCATCTATTCAGGGCAGTTATTTTCTTAAGGTAACTGAAGCAGTGAACAGAGTTTAGAGGAGTTGATTTAGATGATTGTAGGGTGTCAGACCACCTTGGTCTTCTCGGTGCCTAGTGTTCAAAGGGTCACCAGGGTGGAACATGACTTTTGATGGCAAAGTAGTGATTCATTAGTGTGTTTGCTATCTATCACATAAAAATAAGTCTGGGTGTGTAGCTCTGGGAAGACAGCTAAATCTATAAAGTGCTTGCCATGCAAGCATGAGGACTTCAGTTTGATCCCCAAGCCTGTCCTTTCGGGGGTGGGTGGGGAACAAACCAGGATTGGTGAGGTGGCTCAGCAGGTAACGGTGTATGCCGCAGAGCTGACAATCCGAGTTCTATCCCTGGTACTCACATGGTGGAAAAGCAAAACCAATTCTTGCAAGTTGTTCTCTGACTGATACATATGTCATGTGTGCTGCGGCATGTGCACACCCACAGAAAAAAACTAATAATAAAGCCAAGGTGATGGTGCTTCCCAATGCCCAGGAAGGCCACGTGGGTCACTAGGGCTTGATAGCCGGCCAGCCTGGATGAATCAATCGGTGAGTTCCAGTTTGGTCAGAGACTTTCTAAAGAAAAGAAGGTAAACAGTACATGGAGAACCACATTCAAGGTTGTCCTCTGGTCACCACAAGAACACACACATGTATACTCACACACACATGCATGTGCACTCAGTTGAAAGACTGACCTATCTGTAGGGAGTGCATTTGGGTTCACTACCTCAGTTTCTGTGGTGTAGCTCTTACTTTCTGTGAACTGTAACCCTTCTCAGGGGTCTACTTCAAGTTCTTTCTGCTAATCTAGTCGCTATTGAGTCTGGATTACAGTTGTACAGTTTATTTGCTTTGCATAGATAGTATTGTTTGCAAACCATTTCTTACACACCAACTGTACACATTACTGGTTGTGAGTGGGTATGAAGACATGAGGGGCTCTTGGCTCTTGAACTTGATTGAAAGCCATAGAAGCATCTTACAAAATAAATTTTATTTCTTTGGTTTTGTCTCAGGATAATTTTTAAATGTTAAAAAGCTTAAGTAGAGCCCCATATAGTACTAGCTATGCCATTATTATCTTGTAACTTAAATCTATAACAGGAGTGGCTGGGGTGTGACTCTAGAATGCTTTCCTACATGTAGAATCCCTGGATTCCATTCCCAGCACTGCCCAGACTGAAGACAGCAGAGCACACTTAGAATCACAGAATTTAGCAAGTAGAGGCAGCAGGATCAGAAATTCAGGATTAACTTTGGCTACATAGCAAGTCCAGGGCCAGCCTGAACTTGTTATGTAACAAAGGATGACTTTGAACATATAATTCCCCTGCCTCTACCTCCCAAATGCTAGTATTACATGTACATTCCACCATGCCCAGTTTATGAGTTCCAGGGATGGAACTCGGTTTCCTGCACGCTGGGCACCCACTCTACCAGCAGAGCCACTCCCCTAGTTCATCCTTGTTGGGTTTCAATTTCTGTAAAGATTGGGGGAGAAAAGTGTGTTTACTGTCTTTTGCCTCAGTTTTTATGAGAACCTTATTTCTTTGAAACTTTCTATCTGTAAAAGTATGCATGTGCAATTATTTCTAGCTTATATTTATATATACATTTTATGTATGCATATATAGTATGTATGGAATCTTAGATTCCATGGGAGCTGAATTTCCTGAGACCAGTTCTAAGGAAATGTTTCTTTAAAAAAATTATATTTTGTGTATGTGTGCATGTATAAAATGTTGGACCATTATACAAAAAATAACACTAGAATATTTAATTTATGGTTTGACACTGATGTGAATGAAATCTTAGATTACATGGGAGTTGGATATCTAGAGACCAATTCTAAAGAACTGTTTCTTTAAATGTATATCCACACACACACACACACACACACACATATATATATAGAGAGAGATATGTACATATATATTAAATGTGGGACATTATACAAAAAACACTGTAATATTAAATTTATAATGATTTGACACTGATATTTATTTAAAGACTTAACTATTTCCCACTCTTTAAATGTCTCCATTCATTCATGCTTAGTTAGTAGGTCCAAAATAGTACAGAAGGAAAAAAAAATCACAGATGATCAGGGAACTCCCCGCAGTGAAGCTAGAAGGATATTTTTAAAGGAAAAGGAGAGAGAGAATGCTTGAAACTTATTTAACAAGAAAGATTTGAGTCGGGTAATCTGCATAATATATCCACCGGTGTTAAGGCTGTCATCTTGGTATCGCATTTGGGGTACGAGTTTCGGACTAGCTGTCTTTCACTGTCGGTTCTAATAAAGAGTGTTGGTCAGCTTAAGTTCCCTGGGAGCTCAGAGTTATGTTTTGTGAACTGCATGTGCCTGGGGCCCCTCATGCATGATTTAAACTGCTTTGTAAATGTCAATAGGTGGGAAAGCTCTGGATTCCCTTGTAGACTTCTGCAAATCCTCCAAGATGTGTGCGCTGTATATAAAGCTGGCTGTGCTCTCAAGGCCGCGGCAGTTCTTCAGGCTTGCTTGTGTGTGTGTGTGTGGGGGGGGGGTTAAGGCACTGCCAGAAGCAGAAATATAGGCCCGTGAAGCCTCCCTCTTACCGGCCAGTGAAACCCTTTATCCATACAGCCTCTGCACCCAGATGTTTCTCTAGTGACCCCAAAACTAACACACAACATGAATGTTGAATGCTCCTCAAACTCTGTTTCTTCATTTTTTGTTCTTTTTTTTCAAAACACGTATTTGAATTGATTAAATTTACAGGTTTCATAGGACTGTGTTCATTACATAGGTTGTAAAACAAACAAACACACAAAACAAAACCTTGACTACTACTGGGAGTTTGCAAACCTGGGGCCATAGGCACTTCATGATTTGGGGCTCTGTCCATTTAGTAAAGAGGGTTTCAATAAACAGCTTGTAGTTCCCCAGTCCTGCTCCAGTATCAGAGCTCTCTAGAGAATGGCTAAACGCCACTGTGACACTGTGATGAACCTGTAGGATTCCTCTGACTAGTTTGTTGCTGTTTGATTTGAAAGAGAGGGTCTCACATAGCCCCAGCCAACCTAAAACTGACGAAGAGGCCACGGATGACCTTGAATTTCTGATCCTGCTGCCTCCACCCACCCAGTTCATTTAGTGCGGGGGGGATGGAACCCAGGGATCTGTGCATGCTAGATAATCAGTCTAACAACTGAACCCCAACACCAGCCCACTGTGTGCCTTCGTCTAACCTCTGAGCAGTCCACTTTGCTTACAGGACTCCCAAAATAGCCAACAGCAGCAATTATTTAGAGGTGTCCGAAATACCAGGCTGAGGATCTCTCAGTGCCTTTGTATTCAGAGCCCTTCTTTTACTCATTTTCCCTGTCCTGGCCCCAGCACAACGGGGGCTCCTCCTTGTTCTCCAAGCCCCATACTGTATTCCAAATCCCAGATGAATTCCTTAGATAGTATGTTCTTCAACATGTCAGGTCACCAGAGCCAATGTCAGTGAACTGACTGTGTTGTGGGACAGGGTCTCCTCACTATATTCTCTTAGGCCATTCCCTTATTCGAATAGTGCCTGAAGATAAGGCAAGATCCGCTGTCCTAGGAAGCCTTGCAGAGTGACTGTGAAGGGTCAAAAATCAACAGTCGCCGCACTATTCCTCCCAAATTTTTAAATCCTCTCTTGTGCATGTACCTTTGCACACCTGTGCATGCAGGTATGTGTCACAGTGTGTATGTAGAGGTCAAAGGACAACCTCAGGCTGTGACTTTGTACACCAAGCTAACTGCCCCTGAGCTTCTTCCAGGGACTCTCTTTTCTGTGTCTCCCGTCTCACCAAAGGAGGGCTAGGATTTCAGAAACATGCGCTCCCATGTCTGCTTCACCTCGATTTTGCGGCTTTCACCTCAGGTCGTCTGACTCGTGAGGCAAGCACTGTACCCAAGGAGCCATCTCTCCAGTTCCAGTATTATTAAAGTTTCTTTTTATTTACTGGTGTATACTCATTATACAAAATAAAAGGTGACATTTCATACATGCATTTTGGTCATATTCATGCTTCTCTTTCCAACAAGTCCCCTCTGACTCTCAGTGAGTTTAATCAGGGTTCTTACCAGGCATGGGCGTGGGGTTATTTGCATGAACTTGGGCAACTGACCAATGGCTACCTCACTGGAGAAAATGTCTCTCCCTCCCCCAGCAACCAATAACTAGCTGGCTGTCTTCAGGGAGGATTGAGGCCCACTCATGTCCAAGTCTTAGTTCTGAGTGTGTCTCAGAACTCAGGCTGGTCTTTATTGAGAAGACTCTTCTTAGGGACAAGGAAGATACCTGGTAGCCCTGCGGCCAAACTGCCTAAGTTAAAATTCTCAGAATTCGGTGGCCGTTAAGTTCTTAAAACGTTACCTGTGGGACTGGAGAGATGGCTCAGTGGTTAAGAGCACTGACTGCTCTTCCAGAGGACTTGGGTTCAGTTCCCAGGACTCAGATGACAACTCCCAACTGTCTGTAACTTCAGGAAATTCAACACCCTCACAGGCATACATGCAGGTAAAATACCAATGCACATAAGATAAAAGTCGATAAAAGCATTAAGAAAAAACATTACCCGTGAAATACACAAGTGTTAGACTATTTTTAAAATTTTTCATTACATTTATTTATTGTGTGTGCACACATAGGCATATACCCGTGGAGGTCAGAGGACACTTGCAGGAGCCGGTTCTCACCGTGTGGATTCCGGGATCTCAATCCAGGTGGTCATGTTTACCAGCAAGAGCCTTTACCCATTGAACCGTCTTGCAGCTCAATGTTAGCTATTATTAATTCTAGTTTTTGTTAGCTTGTTCTTGACACACTTTTTTACTTGGAAACGGTAGTTTTCTAAAGCAGGGTGTCAATCTAGACCTGGAAGTCATTTTTTATAGACTAAGCTGGCCTTGAACTCACTGCAATCTTCCTACCTTGGCTTCACAAGTGCTGGGATTATAAGCATGAGAACCACCACATCAGACTCTCTCCTCTCCTCCCCTCCCTTCCCCTCCCTTCCCTTTTTGCCAGGGAGAGACATAGCATCTAAGGAGAACTTTTCACAACAGCCAGAATATCCATACCAACCTTGACCATGACCTACACTCCACATTCTCCACCCTAATGAGGGCCATCTTAAAACACAGAATCAAGGGACTCTGTCTCCTTTTGGAGCCTCAGCCTATGTGCAAGTCCAAGGTCTTGCATCTCAGATCAAATCTTTAACAGCTGAGTTGATATACCACACGTCTGAGGCCACCATCTGCACAGCCACACCCAAGTTGATGAGAACTCTGTAACTGAGAGAGCCAACGGCAACAGCCGCCAGGAAGGCCCTACTTACACGTTTGTAGGATGTGAAAATGAGCGAATTCCCTCTCACTTTCTTGCTCAACCTGAGCGTTACTTTCCATTGGTATTGACTAATCTCCTGGTATTCCTTGAAGAGTGGCCTTGGAGGAGATGGGATGTGCTGTAGGAACTCATGCAGAACCTGCCTGTGCCCAGTGTCCCAACCCCACTGTCTTGTAAGTTCTATAGACGTCTCACCCTACCCACACTGGGCTCTCCCCAAGTGCTCTGCACTGGGGTTCAGGTTAAAGACCCAGTTGATCTCTCTAACAAATATTAAAAGGAGGGCCTCTTTCTCGTGCTCTGTCTTGAACATCAGCGGTCCCCACAGAACATCAGAAGAAAGCAGCTAATGACTTGTGGGGAAAGGTGACTAGCAGAGTGCCCAGTGCCCTGAGAACATTATGAAGTCCTGGGGAACCTCATTAGCTCGTAAAATTGGTTCAAAACAATCACAGCTCTGCAGCCTCTGCCAATGCCAAGAACCTTGTAAATCTTTAGATCTGCTCCATAAAGCAGCTCTCCCCGCATGGTGACATCACAGAGCGGGACTTCTGATCTGGCCTCCACCATGACCCACAGGCCACCGAGACTAAACATGGCTCGATATTGATTCGCCATCTGTGCCCCCCAGAGACACAGAGAGACCACTATTCATAGATTTACTCTCTGACTCCCGAGTTCAGCACAGTCAGTTTTGACACCGTCCCAACGATCTGATCATCCACGCTGCCTTTAAATGAAGGTCTAGGCCTTGGCCTCTGCAGAGATGGTGACAGCTGTCAAATACAGATAGCAGTCTGCAGATCCCGGTTGCTAAACCCTCTCATTCATCCCGGTTCCTGATCATTGAGCACAGCTTGAAGCCGTGTGTTACAGTCCACCGATTAGTTGGCAAGAGATCTACATAGTGTATTAGCAAGGTCAGCCACTGAGATAAAGGCGATCGCATAAGCCTCTGCACTATTTTTAAACCAGTAGCTGTTTGTTAAAGATGGCTATTTTCGTCCATGTCTCTCTTCCTCCCCTTTTCCCTCTTCTAAAACTAAAAAACCTGGTTGCAAGTCTTTGGCAAAGATAATAAAGGTGGCAGAAATCAGAGAAAGTTAAGGACTGTATTAGCTTTGCTGTGACAAATACAGGAAGAGAAGCAATTTAAGGAAAGAAAGTTTTTTTTAAATTTATTTATTTGATTTGTTTTTGTGGCCTACAGTTCAAGGGGATACAACCCATCATGAAGCAGGAGTAGGAGGCAGCTGGTCACATTGCATCTGCAACCAGCAAGCAGAGAGACGCCGGAATTGGGGCCAGGTTATAACTCTTAAAGCCCGGCCTCTCTGCGTCTCCCTTCTTCCTTCCAGCAAAGCTCCACCTGATAAGGATCCCACAACCTTCCCAGATAACACTGCCATCTGGGGAACAAGTGCTCAGAATGTGAGCCTGTGGGGAGTAGTTAGCCTTCAAACCTCGGCAAGAACTTTCTCAGAATATTCGCTCTGAATGTTCTTGCACCTTAGAGTAGGAAACAGTATGGACCCTGCAGAGTCCTCACTTATCAGGATGTGGTGGGAGAGTTCAGCCCCGGGACCCCTAGATCATGGCGTAGCCTTGGTCAGCACTCTGGCCTCAGGAAAGCCAGATAGATCTAGCCTGAGAATAAGCGATAGGTAAGACCCTTATGCTCTCAGACTCCATGCAAGGACTAGCGTTTTTCAGATGGTGTCATCAGCCCTCCTTTCCCCCAGGACCTTGTGTTCAGGTACTGCAAGGTCAGGCCTTGCTCAGTGTTTTCATCTGGATCTGCACCCTTTGTCCTCCAAGAGCCCTCATGATAAAAGTGATTGACTTCTTCATACCCAGTGACACCGTCTGCTCTGGGATCAGCTTGACTGACCAGATCGGCCATCTTAGCTTTGCTCATGAGGGTGCCCAGCAGATAGGGCCTAGTAACACACAGCTATAATCCCAGCACTCGGGAGGTCTTAAAGTGTCTGTCTGCAAGATCTCAGGCTCCCCCTCACCATCTGACCACCCTTCGCTTTGCTTTCACCGTAGGTTCCTCCACAAACCCCTTCAGCCTCCTGCCCATCACTCACTCATTTCTAAGACCATGTGGGCCCAGCTAGAGTTCCCATCCATTTTCAAGGCTCTGCTTCCCTGTGTCTCTACCATACATTCTTCTGACTTTCCTCTACAAACTTAACACATGCATGTATGTATGCATTCATGTGTATATGAATGTGTATATGTTTTGAAGTATTGGGGTTTCGTGTACTCCAGGCTGGCCTCAAACTTGCCATGTATCCAAGGATGGGCTTTGAATATCTGATCTCTCTGGATTTACCTCCCAAGTGCTAGGATTAGAGCTGAGCATCACCAAGCGCAGATTCTGCTGTGCCGGGGATCAAACTTGCTAGGCAAGCACCCACAGCCCTTACTCTATATTTGTTGTGTTCTTTTACTGCTTTTCTTTCTCGCTGTCCTTCACTCCTACTTCTCCCCACTCCTCATTCTGGGGTTGAAATCCAGGACTTTGTATATACTAGGCCAGCATTCTGTCCCTGGCTCATACTTCCAGCCCCTCACTGGAAGATTCCAGACCGGCAGTCTAGTACTGAGCCAGGCTGCCTCTCTGGGGGATTCTAGACATGTGTTCTACCATTGAGCCATACCATGCCCACTTTCTCTCCTTGATGACCTAGGAGCAAATACTCAAGGCCTTTGACAGTCTCTCTGTCCCAGTCTCCCACCTTGTGGTCCTACCTCATGTTTTATTTCTCTCCCAGCTCTGTGAGGCCCTCTGGCCACATTTGCTGAACACACCTGGATTTCAAGCTTCCTTGGCTGTTTTTTTCTTCTCCCACCCTGTAAATTCTTTAAAGTGACAAGTTGTAGAACAAATGTTCCAGATAGTCAATGCACTCTTGAAGGATGAGAATGTGTGTAAGAACCAAGTGTTTAATGATGGTATCAGGGCTGATCCAAACCCTTTGAGTTGGAAGGGAAATAGAGAGGGAAGGGTTTAGGAATGATCACGAATGGACCTGAGTTTGTAGACATACTGGAAGTATGACCTCTGTGCAGATTCCTGTCACAAAGTTGATGTCCTAGTCTGTAGAGAAATGCAGACGAGTATCAGCTTTGGCATTTAGTGAGGGGCTGAAAGGAGAACTGAAGGCAAGCTCCTAGCCTGGTTCCTGGCATGTAGAAGGAACCTGGTGACTGTCCCTCTGTGCTATACAACATCCTCTTCTGGGCCTTGGATTCTCATATTTCCTTTCAAAGGCTGTAGGCAGGAGAAGAGGAAAAGCGGCAAGTTCATGCAACCCCCATGATTTCCTCACTTACTGCCCCAGTAAATAAGGGGCTATATAAACAGACCTTGGCCCAGGGAAGGTGACTCTCACATTCACAGCATCCTGCTTAGGGAATCCACGTGGAAATTGGGCTTTCACTTCACAGCTTCTGTGGCAGAGACTTGGGGAGTTCTCCAGCCAGCTGCTGTGGGGCTAGTGTGGCTCCTGAGGGGGGGGGAGGTGTCAGTCCTGGAAACTGCACAGGCCTCTGCTCCCAGCTCACAGGGCAGGCACATGCTGAGGGTGGGGGTGGGCGTGAAATAGCGACTTGCAGCCCTTACTCCCTCCCCTCCTTGCTGACCAGTGCGTGGAGAGGCAGAATCTAGAGGGAATCTGGCCCGCTCCAGACTCAGAGGAAAACTAACAAACTGAGTCTGGTGCAGAGTGACTTTGGGATCCCATGAGGGATAGTAGCCCGTTTCATGCATTTGCAGTAAAATATGTAAGGCAGCTTCTGAGTTTGTCAAAGTCAGAGCTGATTCGGGGATAAGGAGGGTATGTGGGGGTGGGGGCTGAACTTTCTACCGTTATGAGTTCTAGGTCCTCTAGAGTCATTTTGCCTAGCTCTGGGAGTCCAGAGAGGACATGCAGGGCTTAGACACTCCTGTGATAGGCATACCAGCTTTGGCTATTTTAGTAGGAGAACTGCAAGGGTCACCTTTCTGGATAGAAAAATCATTCTAAGGAATTCTTTGCATGTTGTTGTGACGGCGGGAATTATAACAGCACGTTCTGTGTGCTTTTTGAAGGGTCCTAGCAAACCGAGTCTAGAAAAAGGAAGGGCTGAGGGTGGTGGATGGGAGGGAGCAGGAAAGGGGAGGGAGTTGGAGGGGACACAAAATATTATTTAAAACATATTCCTAGACATAATAAAGTATTAAGGTGAAAATATTGTTGAGACAGCTCTCATTATGTGTGTTCCAAGCCTCATTACGGAATAAGCAGAAGTGACTGCATAGCCGAGAGCTAACAATATCCCAGACGAATCCCTATTATGTAAGAAAGGCTTTCTAGTCCCTTCCAGTGTTGGGATGTGGTGGTTGGTTTTCAGTAAAGGTCAGCATCGGTGCCGCACTGAATAGAGCTAAGTGTAGGTTTCGTTCTTTTGTGGACCACGGGCACTGTTGGGGATTGATCTGAAAATCTGGTCGGTTGCAGGCCTTTGCTCTCAAGGGAGATTAATATTTTAGCTATTCCTTTTTGTTCAGGGCTTCTAAATGTATTTGGAATGAAAAGAAAGGTTAAAGAGGGGCTCTGGGACGGCTAGCTTCAGAGACTAGATCATTTCATGAAGGGAAATCAATTAAAAAAGGTTGACTGTGAACATCTATCCATTTAGCTTAGCCGCTATTGAATTTTCATGATGGACTTCGACTCTTCGGAGAGAACGAGAGTTAATGGCAATTGTTCCTTCCTCTTCAAAATTTATTATCTGGTTTATTCAATGGAAAACACTCCATCAAACTGGATAGGGGCCTTAGGCCTATTGATACATTTGCCTGTGTGGGGTTGGAATGGAGGGAGGGTTGTCACAGATGTCCGGCCTTTGAAGGAAAATTAAACAAGTATCTCATTACGGAATGCTTCAGTGGTCCCCGGAGGTGGTCACAGACGCAGCGGATTTAATGAGCTGGGAACGCCATCGCTGCCAAAGTTTACCTCGACCCGTCCTTCTGAAGAACTCCTCTATTTAGGGCCACTCAAGCAAAGGAGAAAGGCTCCATGCTGCGTCCTTCGCTTTCAACTCCGAGGAAGGGGGATAATGCAGTTTTTGTGCTACACATCCAGAGGAATTATGTGTGCTAATTTGATTAGGGGAGATTTGATTAACTGGAAAATGAGGGCTTTGCTAAGACTTTCACACGCTTAATTTATCCCTTGCAAAAGCAGACGCAACACTGTGTCATGAAACTCAGAAGGCATATGGGAACAGTATTCAGTGGTTAGGAGGCCTTTCAGACCCGACAATATCGAGGCTTGCCACGGTTCATATTGGGATAATCATTTTAGAGCATTCGCTCTGCCGCAGAATACAAATTGCATTTGGCACTGCCAGTTAAACGGTTCAAAGGATAATGAGATTAATATAGTAGGAAACTTAGCTGAGCAAAAAGCTTTTTTCTTTCTTTCTTTTTTTTTTTTAACACCATTGCATAACTAGTTTCAAGGGAAACTTGGTTGCTTTTCGCTTTTTCACCAAATGACACAATTCAATACCTTTTGAGGCTCTGTGCGTGCCTTAAACATCTTTCAGCATTGGGCAGCTCTCCTTGAACATTGGGTGGTTGGGCAGGGAGCTACCCCATTTCCCTAGAAAAGTTGGTGCCAGCGTGGGGAATGCGTGGTTTGGAGGTAGGGGATCTGGAGAAGTTGTAGCTTTGCATGGCATCTTGTATTTTCATCTAAAGACGCTTCAGAGGTAAGACAACAAGGTCTACTTCTGTACTCCTACACCCATGGCCATTTGGAAATGGGTGATATCTGACCATATGACACTCCTAAGAGGTTTTCTTTTCCCGTATTTCTATATAGTATGTTTGTGTGTGTGTGTGTGTGTGTGTGTGTGTGTGTGTGTGTGTGTGTGTGTGTGTGTAGACAGGGTCTTCTATGTAGATCACAGTTGACTTCAAACTCACTCTGACCTTGAACTTCTAATCTTCCTGCCAACACCTCCCAAGTGCTAGGATTACAGACAGGTGTCACCAGGGTTTTGCACCATTGAGGATCAAACTCATGCATATCAAGAAAACACTCTACCAAGTGAGTTGCATCTGTAGCCCTCACTATACACAAAAGTGCGTTGATGGGATGGGGAAATGACTCCATGGTCAAGGAGTGCTTGCTGCACAAGTGTGAGAGCCTCATTTAAATTCCCAGCATCCACCTAAAAAGCCAGAAGTAATCATGCTTGCCTGGAACATGGTGCTGTGGGGCATGAGGACACAAGGAGCACCGAGGCTGGCTGGCAGCTAGCCTGGCTCTAGGTTCCATGAGAGACCACAGCTCAAGGGAATAAGGTAGGTGACAGAGCAGAACACATGATATGCACTTCTAGATTCCGTGCATGTGCACAGCAGGGCACAGCCTCACACACATTTGCACATATCAGCACATACATTACACAGACATTCTCTCTCACACACATACAAATAATTGATGGGTTAATGAGTCATCAAGATGGCTTATCAAGTAAAGGCTCCAGCTGCCAAGTCTGATGACCTGAATTTGATCCTTGGAATCCATAGGGTGGTAGGAGAAAGCTAATTCTCCAAGTTGTCCTTTGACCTCTGCATAGGCACTCTCTCTCTCTCTCTTACACACACACACACACACACATTTTAAAACTATTCAAAATAATTTAACTTTTTTAATATTGAAAGAAAATAAGCAATATCAATCTCTCCTAACATCTCAAAAAGATTTTTGATTGTTTGTTCTAAAGGACACCCAAATTGTCTTTAAATGTTCAGGAAAGCTCTGGGCTCCCAGACTCTTTGAGTGCAATCCCTTGCAGTTCTCACTGTGGGTCTTCCTCTAAACATCCACTGGTCTAGACAACAGCAAATCCACCCAGCCTTTAAACCTACTCCACTGCGCCAAACCTACTCACAGCCAACTTGGCCTCCACTGTGCGTTGGCCTACTCAGTACAAGCAACTTCTGAACTCTTCTTTTGCTCTCAGCCCCAGAATTTGGGGCTTTGCCATGGAAATCAGTCAGTCAGTGAAGAACACAGGCCTGGCATGCCGGGTCTTAACATCCACGGTGGGCTGGGGAGTCTCCTGCCATCCCCATTAGCTCCCCGCAGCATATCAGACCATGAAAGGATCTCTGACTGGGGCAGACCACTGGCCTGGTCCGGACAGAGCTTCTTTGTTTCAGCTGGACCTCAAGATTTAAATCTCAATTCTGTTCTTAGATTCCTTTCAGTCCCCTTGCCCCCACTGTCTCCACCCACAACCCCGTGTCAGCATCCCCTGACCGAGTGTCTTCAAGTTAGAACAAAGTTCTCCACCTCGTGCCTGATGGCTTTTTACCACAGTGGTAGATACATTGAGTCAAGCCGCACTTTTCTTTGGGAAAGAGGCCCCTGGCTCTTTAAGCGGAGTTGCTAGGTAATCGTTCCACTCGGTTGCATAACCAGAAAGGGACGTGTCAGTCCCGGGCCCCTGCAGACAGAGGAGGGCTTCATTAAAACGCTCGCCTAGACCTAGACAGATGAGCAGTCTCCAGTCGGAGTTCCTTTCCATCTTCCCCATCTGTTCACTGCAGTTTTAATTAAATCTACTGAGATTATTTTTGGCCTTCTCCAAGAACAGAAAGCTAGCCTTGTGCCAGTGTCCACTAGCTTCTCTGCTTTAGTGCCAACCGCTAATGAGCAGGCACATGGGGTAACCCTGCCCGCATGTTGCCCCCCTCCTCCTGCCAGCCATCATGAGTTGCTAATAGGGTAGGCACCGTGAGTGCCAGGTCCAGGCCTCTCCACCTTACCCACCTCAGCCCCACCTTGGTACGAAGAAGGCCAATTAATGAGTGCTTCCACCGGTGGTTAACTGACTAATGGAAATGACAGGCTTCAAATAACCTTCAAGTATGCAGCCCAGTTGCTTGTCTGTCTGATCAGGGCCCTTCTCGCTGGCACCTGACACTTTCAATACCATAATGGCATTCACATGCATTCTTTTTGAATGCTGTCACCTAGCAAGACCTTTCTTCTCTTCCTTTGCTGGGAGGATGCCTGGCAAAGCTATTAAGTCTGTGATGGAGATGACAGCTGACTGCGGGCCTGTCAGTCCCACTTTGGAAGTCAGCACATCCTTATACCCATTAGGAGCACATCATGGGACCCTGAGAAATAACTCACTGTAGTGCACCGTGAGTTTATTCCTCCACCTGCACGTGTGCCACCCCATCAGCCCTGCAGAGATGTCTGCTGCACCTCACGTTAGTGTTGGGCTGTCCCTAGGGGGTACATACTTTATTTTATTTGTGTATGTGTGTACACACGCGTACTGTGGTCACCTTGACTGTCGTTTCTTAGGGACTGTCTACCTTGCTTTCTGGGAAAGGGTTGCCCTTTGGTTTAGAAATCACCAATTAGGCTAGAGTGGCTGTCCAGTGAACTCCAGGATCTGCCTGTCTCCACCTCCCCAGCACTGGCAGATACGTACTCGCACAACCAGATTTATGTTTGTTTGTTATTTGCATGTGTGTGCACGCACACCCACACAGACAGGCACCTGTGTACCGCAGGGCACGTCCGGAGGTCGGAGGACCACGCTCAGGAGTCATTTTTTTTCCACAGTGGGTTCTGAGGATCAAACTCACATCATTAGGTTTGCTCAGGAAGCACGTTTACCCACCTAGCAATCTCCGAATCAGCGTCAGCGTCTCTGGAAACACACTATGGGTATTGAGCTCTGGTGTTCGCATCTTCAAAGCAAGCACTTTACTGACTGAGCCATCATCTCTCCAACCCTTCATATTTTTCAGATTTCAGACTAGGGGCTAGTCATTCCATTTAAAGGCACACAGATGTTCCCAGTTGCTGGGCAAGTAAGTGGCTTTATTCAGGAGACTGTGTCCTATCGAGTTCCTAAGCTAAGTGTGTAGCGTTTTGAAATCCAGATTCTTGACTGGTCTCTCAGGTTTCCAAGGGAGAGTCCAGGCCTGTATCCATTTCTTTGTCCTTTTGTGTGTGTGTGTGTGTTTTCCTTTTTGGGGTGAATGTGTGTGTGTGGTGTGTGTGTGATATGTGAGTGAGTGTGGTCATACCCATGCTTCTACATGGATGTGGAGGTCAGAGGACAGCTTTCAGAAGTTCCACCTTGTTGAAACAGGGTCTCCTTTATTGTTTCTGTCATTGCACTGCCTGCTTCAGGCTGCCTGACTTTTGAGCTGCACAGTGACTCTCCTGTCTCCTCCTCCCTTCTTGGTGTAGAACGGGTGGGAATACAGAGGGACACCACTGCATCCCTATTTTTCCACGGCCTGAGAAGCTAGTGTTTTTGCCCACTGAGTCATTTCCACAGTCCCTTGTGAGTCCATTTCGTAGGATGATTTGAGACTTAGATCAAATAAAACCAAATGTATATGGTGGGGTTGACCACATAGGAGGAGGTGGAGGTAGTCACGGTAATGCCGCATTTGGCAAACAGGTCTGACCCTAGACTTACGTTTCACAGGTCGTTTGGGCAGCACGGGGAATATTCTTCTTGATCTCTGAGTGCACCCAGCTAACAGAGGACTAGTGGGTGATGGTTCCTGAATTCTCCTGCAGGAACAAACCTACTGAACTCTGAAAATCGTGGTGGTCTCCTGAACGAATAAGGAGGGAAATATTTAGTCATCATGCGGTGTCATCTCTCTGTGGATCCTCAGATAGTGTAATTGTCTGGTTGTGGGTCAGGGATAATTCAGCAGGTGGTTTCGCCTAATCTTGCATCCCCCTGTGAACTATGCAACCTGGGGGATGTCTGGGATGGTGACTGTTGATTGTCAATCTGACAGGATCACAAATCACCTAGGAGAGAGGCCTCCAGGCATGTCTGTGAGGGACCTTCTAGACAGTGTGAGTTGCTGTGGAGAAATCCAACCTAAATGTGGGCGTCACCATGCTATAGAGTGGGGTCCTAGACTGAATAAAAGGGGAAAAGTGACTCATGCCTTCCTGACAGTGGATGCCATGTGACCAGCCACCTCATGCTCCTGCTGTTGGTCCTGCCTTCTCCACAGTGATGAGCTGTATTCTCACACTAAGTTAGAACGAACCCCTCCTTCCTAACATTGCTTTTCTCATTTATGTCGTCAGAGTAACAGACAAGTAGCTGATGCAGTCAGCTCCGGTTTCCATGAACGCCTAGCAGCGGCTTTGTAACTCCCATTATAAATAAGCAGTCAAGTGTTGAAGACCACCCTCATTCCCTTTCCTGTGGTGCATTCCTGTCGTATTTCCTTTTACCTCTCCTCGACACAGTTGTTTATTACTGGCGATCAAACACATACCCTTGCTAATGCTAAGCATTCTCTGTGCTGCTGAGCTACATCCTAGTCCTTTCTTTACCCACGTCTGAGGCAGGGTTACTGTTGTTGTGAGGAGGCACCATGACCAAAAGCAGCTGGGGAGGGGAGAGGCTTATTTGGCTTCCTCTTCCACATCCCCGCCGTTCATCGTCGAAGGAAGTCAGGACAGGAACTCAAGCAGGGAAGGAATCTGGAGGCAGGGGTTGATGCAGAGGCCCTGGAGGGGTGCTGCTTACTGGCTTGCTTTTCAGTCTGCTTTCTTGTAGAACTAAGGACTACCAGCCCAGGGACAGCGCCATCCACAATGGGCTGAGGCTGGGCCCTCCCACATCAGTTACTAATTAAGAAAATTCCCTACAGGTTTGCCTACAGTGCAGTCTTATGGAGACATTTTCTTGATTTAGGTTCCCTCCTCTTAGATGACTTTAGCTTGTGTCAAGTTGACATAAAACTATCCAGCACAACTCATATGATAGAAGGTTTCGAGTAGCCCAGTTTGGTCTCAAACTCACTGTGTTGCCAAGGCTGGCCTTGAACCCATGAACCTTCTGCCTCCACCTCCCAGGTATTACAGGTTTATGCCATCACACCTGGCTCCTTCGCTATCTTTTAAAACTATTGTAAACCCTTCTTGATCTAGGATGAGGAATTGGAAGTGATACACAGTAACATCTACCACTAAACTAGTAAACTGAGAGGCCAGGTCGGTAGGGTGTGTCTCAGTTGGTAGGGTGCTTGCCTAGTATGCATGAAGCCTTGGGTTCCTTCCCCAGCACTGCATAAATGGGATGTGGCCATGCCTGTTTTCCCGACACTCTGAATGTGGAAACTAGAGGATCAGAAATTCAAGGTCATCTTTAGCTATACAGGAGGTTTGAGGCCAGCCTAGGTGATATGAACCCTATCTCAAAAGTTAAAAATGAAAAAAAAATGAAACAATTAGCAACAGCCCCCACAAAACCACACACAATTGATGTGGGCAGTTTAAGTTGAGGGTCAAGGTTGATCAACCATCCGTGTGCAGCCATAATTAATGTTACTAAATTTAGTACATTCTGTACTTCTGGCTTTGGGGGATTATAAAATATGAGCACCCTTGTTTTTCCTGCCTCCAATCCCTGACGCCATGGAAACAACTTCCTAAGTCCGGATTTGCACTTTTTTCTACTATGGCAAGCTCATAAAATATCTTGGCTCGTATATTTGGTCCTCAATACCCAACTCCCTTGTATGACTTGGAAACAATTTATAGCATGCTGTAGTAGAATAGTAAAGGACCAAAAAATAAAATAAAATAAAAAGACCTTAAAGTCATCTCTATTGAGGACAGCAGTTGGGTTTTAGCAGTCAAGCTATCACTGATCAATTACTTAGAGGCCTACATTGAGTTTAGGCTGAAAAAGAATAAAAGTTTGGGGGGCTGGAGAGATTGCTCAGTGGTTAAGAGCACTGCCTGCTCTTCCAAAGGTCCTGAGTTCAATTCCCAGCAACCATATAGTGGCTCACAACCATCTGTAATGAGATCTGGTGCCCTCTTCTGCTGTGCAGGCATACATCCTGACAGAATACTAAGAATACTGTATACATAATAAATAAATAAAATCTTTAAAAACATCCCTCTCTCTAACACCAATTTTTTTTAAAAAAAAAGAATAAAAGTTTGGATTGAATAATGATGTCTGCCATGGGCCTGGCATAAAAGAGGAATTGCATATGCTGGACATCTCTACCCCTCATTTCTCCTACTTGACCAATAAAGCTGCTAAGATAGAAAAAGTGGTGCATATAAGTACCCTTATTCAGAGCCCACAGCTTATTTGAATCCCATCTTATGGAAGTAATTAGGGGTTTTTTTGGCCAAATGTAAAAGTTGACTAAAGATCTGAGATGGTAAGTTATGTCTAGAGTTCATTATAAAATTAAAAGTCAGATCCCAGTTTCTTATATTGCCGAGAAATGAGGCCTGCCCTACTCTCAGACCTATTTACACTGTTTTTGTTGATACTGAGCCATTCTGTCATGACTTCTGATTGCCTGAGACATGCCTACCAGTAACTTTGTTCTCCTAAATACTTCTCTGGTAAATGGTGTTGCTCACACCATGACCAAACCAGCAGGTTTGCTATAGTCTCTGTTCTAAACACAAAACAAAACATAAATGCCAGATGTTTTAGCTCATACCTGTGATACCAGAACCCAGGAAGTGGAGTCAGAGAGATCAGAAGCCATGGTCATGGTCAGCTGTGTAGTGAATTCAAGATTAGCCTTGGCTATATGAGACCCTGTTGGAAGGGAGGGAGGGAGGAAGGATGGAAGGACGGAAGGAAGGAAGGAAGGAAGGAAGGAAGGAAGGAAGGAAGGAAGGAAGGAAGGAAGGAAGGAAGGAAGGAAGGACCTTATAAAGGTCAAGTCGGCTAGGCAACACTTCAGTGTGTACTTGCAACCCCTTAGCAATCACTTTGGAGTGATTTGATTGGTGACTCTTAAAGGTTGTTTGGTTTGGATGGTGTGAGCTTCCTAATAAAACTGATGCTATCCTATTTTCCCTTTCCTCGTTTAGAGTCACCGTAAATCAAGTTAGTGATCTCTTAAGAAATTTTACATTTATGTATTGTATATGTATGCATTCCCATCCACATGTATGGAGGTCAGGGGACAACTGGCCAGGTTCGGTTCTCTTGGTTTGTGTGGTCCCCTAGGGGTAAAACTGAGATCATCAGGCTTGGGAACAAGTACCTTTACCCACTGATCCATCCCAGCCACCCAGGTGAGCAGTTTTGTCCCGTATTTCCTAAGGAAACATCCTGTCACATCTTAAGTGTTGAAATGTGAATTTCGAGCTCACTTTGCCTAAGCAGAGGCCAGAGTAGGAACAATTAATAAACCACTGGCTTCTGGTTTTTCTTCCTGTGGTCTGTAGATGGTTTCCTCCTGACAACAGTCGAGCTGTTTAATGTGACAGAATCCATCTCGCAGAGCTCTCTTTTGTCCAGGCTGAATGAATCAATTGCTGTTCCTCTAATCTAGTGCCACATCTGTCAGGCTCTCGAGGAGAGGTTTTTGGACCCATTTAGTTGAGAGATTGGCTGGAGTGGGAACAAGGAGAGAACCTGCCCCAGCCACCGTCCCTTTCCTCTTCACACAAGAGTCCTAATCATCCTGGAAAGGGGACAGAGGATAGCCAGCCACTCGGAGAAGCCAGCTGCCGTGAAGTTGATTGGGTCAGTAGGCCCCATTTCTCAGCTCTCTTGCAGGTCAGTGTAGGAAGCCCCCAACAACTCGTCATCCCAGCAGCGTGGGGACTGTGACGGTTAACTCTAATTGCCAACTTGGCGTGACCTGGAATCACCTGGGAAGAGGGGCTCTGTGAGAGATTGTCTACATTGAACTAGCCTGTGAGCATGTTTGAGGACAGGGTAGATTGTCTTGATTTCATTAATTGATAGGGGAGGACCCAGCCCATTGTGGTCAGTAGTAGTCGGCAGGCAAGAGGGTCCTGAGCTGGATAGGAGTCAGGAAATGGAGCTGAGTGCATGCAATCAAGTGAGAGAGTGTTCGCCTCTCTGCTCCTGATTGTGGATGTGAGGACCAACTGCTTCAGGTCCCTGCAGTGCCTTCCCCACAGTGATGGGCTAGAACCTGAAATTGTGAGCCGAATAAACCCTTTCTCCTGGGTTACTTTATCTCAGGGCATTTAATTACAGTAGTAGAGATGAAACTATCAGGTGTCCTCCCTCACTCTCTATCTTTGCTTTCAAGACAAGAGTCTCTGAAACCCTTTAGCTCATTTAGCAGATTTAGGGTAAACCACTGGGCCAACAAGACCTACGTGTTTCCCTGTTTACTTCCCCAGTGCTGGGATTACAGGCATATGTCACCACTTCCTTTTATGTGGGTGCTGGGAGTTGAACTCGGCTCCCCATGCTTTCTTGGATGGCACTTTTCTAAGTTCTAAGCTGTACTGAGTGGTTTTATTGTCAACTTGGCACAAGCTAAAGTCGTTTGAGAGGAGGGAATCTCAGTAGAGAAAAAGCCTCCATAAGATCCAGCTATAGACAAGCCTGGAGGGCACTTATTATGGGATTAATTAGTGATTGATGGGGGAGGGTCCAGCCCACTGTGGGTGATCCCATCCTTGGGCTGGTGGTCCTGGCTTCTATAAGAAAGTAGGCTGAACGAGCCATGAGGAGCAAGACTGTAAGCACGCACTACTCCGCTGCCTCTGCATCAGTTCCTGCCTCCAGGTTCCTACCCTGTGTGAGTTCCTGTCCTGGCTTCTTTGATGATGAACACTGATGCAGAAGTGTAAACCAAATTAACACTTTCCTCTCCGACTTCCTTTTTGGTCATGGTGTTTCTTTACAGCAATAGAAACCCTAAGATCCAGCCATCTCCTTGGCCCCGGCAATTTCCGTCTTTTGGTAACCACTTCGCTGATGTCAGAGTGGACATTCACATTTGAATTTTCTTTTTACTCTGGTAACCCTTGAAGCCCACGCTCTTTGGGGCTAGAGGTCAGGCTGCCTTCCTGTTGCCCTTCACCTACGAATTGTGTAGGAGCCCAGGCCACCTAGAAATGCAGTAGATGTGCATACCCAGCATCCTCCACATTCCAGGAGGGCGTGTCAAGCTCCCCTTGCCAGGTACTACATTTCCTATGAGCCCTTGGGGAGGGAAGGATGCAGGATGTAGATCAGAAAGCCATCATTCTCTAACAGGAGAAGGGATCAAACTTTATTTTATTTTTACTTCTGTATATGCACATGTTCGTATGTGTTCATGCTCGCATGTCTGCAGGTTCACATGCATGTCTGTACACATTAATGGGAAGCCAGACATCATCTTCTTGTGTTCCTCCTCAAGTATCATCTATCTTTTGGGGGGGGTTGCTTGTTTACTTGTTTGTTTTTAGTATGTGTTTGACTGTTACTGTGTGTGTGCGCTCACTGTTCCACAGTGTACATATGGAGGTCAGGAGACAACTTTCAGGAGCCAATTCCATCATGTTGGTCCTAGGCATTGAACTCAAGTCGTCAGGCTGGGCAGCAGAGCCCCTTTACCCACTGAACCATTTTTCCAGACCCTCAACTTGTTTCGTGGCAGGCCTCTCTCCCGTTGCCTGGGACTCATCAAATAGGCTATCTCCACCCTTCCGGGGACTCAGAATACAAATGCGTACCACCATGCCCAGCTTTGTACATGAGGTCTGGGGTTGAACTTGATCGATGGTAGGAATCTCCTGTGTAACGTGGGATCTCTATGAAGCCCTCCATTTGGAAGCTCTCAGTTCGTTAGGGCCACGGTGGCCCCCAGTTTGCATTTTTAGTGAACACACCAGGCTCCTTGGAGAACTGCTCATGTGTGCAGGAAAGTCCGGTTATTGTCTAGTTGGAAAATAAATTTCTTCTTGAGAAGCAAGGAACACTGCAAATCTTCAAGGCAAATGGGAAAACAAATGGATGTTCCAGTGTACAGGCCTCAGATTGTTTTTTTTGTTGTTGTTGTTTTGTTTGTTTTTTAATCTTGTGATTAATAGACCTACACAGCTCAGCTACCCTCTTGGAAGTTTTATGTATCTGTGGGCTTATATCACATCTTAGTATTTTCAAGTAGAATATATAACAAAACAAAGCTAAGCTGCATGGGGCAGTTGGAGGATAAACTTATATAAGTCATCTTCAGAAGGCTGTTTGTTCCTTGCCCCTGGGCTCTCTATCCTGGCCTCACCTAAAAAAAGCAGATGCTGTCTGTCCTCCAGTCACATTCCCATAATCCAGAAGTGCAAGGAACCTTCCACAGGACATAAGAGATTTTCCACTGGATCTGTGTGGCTAATGGCATACCTAGCTAGCATACACAAAACTCAAGAGTTCCATCCTCTACCGCAGAAACCGGGCGTGATGGCGCATGCCAGTCATCCTAGAATGCTAGTGGTGGAGACAGGAGAGTCAGGAACTCTCATCTTCTACTGCGTGGTGAGTTCAAGGCCAATCTGGGTGACAGTGAAGCTCTGTATTAAAAACAACAACAGAAACAAACAAAATAGATGAACTTTGACCCGTGTCTGTGTATAACAATACTTTTTTCTTTAAACCCCCCCCAAAAAATGAGATCAGAATGTTAGAGATTATCTGACTCTGCCCCCCCTTTTTCTTTTTAGCTGCATATTAGATATGTTACTGTCAAGGTCATATATCTGTTGGTGGTAGACGTGATAGGTTGGTTATTTGCTCTTACGAAAAGAATCTGTAGGGCATGGGGATCCAGGAGTAGCACTGTGAGCAGAGCATGGTGCTCATGTGGTGGCCAAAGGACAGTTGTCAGTTGTCCCCCTAGACCATGTGGATCCTGGGAGCTGAACACAGTCATCAGGTTTTATCAATCAGGGTCTTTAATCACTGAGCCATCCTGCCCTTCTCCACCAACCTTTTAAAATCTGGTGTCCTCTCCTCCCCTTCCTCTCCCTAATCCTACCATATGCTCAGGAAAACAAGCACAAAACCTCCATGTTCTCACGTGCATGGGTGTGCTGTATGTATACATGTGAGAGTGTGTGCATGTTCATTGTTTAGTGGTGTGAGTGTGTGTGTGTATACCTGTGTGTGAAAAGGTATGTGTGCACACATGAGAAGGCTGCAGGAATATAAGATGCTGTGTGCTCATGTGTATGTCCCACCCCCAGCCCTACAGACGCCCTCCTCCTGGGCCTTCTGGGACAGTCCTGTGACCACGAAGAGTAACTCTGTGTGCTGGGTCAGAGTACCTTGCTTTAAACTCCCCAGCCTCGTGTTGTCCGGAAACATAGGAAGGCTGGAAGATGGGGACAGGAAAACCAGCACCAGGCTGGCCCTCTGGGGACTCTGGGACTCACCGCTGAGTGGAAAGTTCAGAAGCCTCTTCTCTTGTGCATGTGCGTGGAATGGCGGCTTGGTTAACGACCCATGGGGGTCTCCTTTCTAGTCCTCCGCAGCCTCTAGAAAGTGTGTCTGCTTTCTCCTTCTGTAAGGGCCTGAGATGGTTCCACAGAGAACCCATTTCTGATGAATAAGAATTCCTTTCACTTTTGTTCATACTACCATATTGCTTCCTTTAAAAAAAAAGTGTTGTATATATAACCTCGATTATGTCCCTATAAAGTGAGCCTGTAATGACTCCCCAGTGAGCTTAGCCAAAGACTGTCTAGACAAGTTTTGCTGGCTTTCCCTTCTAAACTTTTTTGGGTTAAAAATAGAGTCGTATTTGTTGGACTACAGTGGAGGACCGGGTCTTTAACCTTTTGTCCAGATGCATACTGCCTACTTAAGTTTTATTTAGACAAAGTGTGTTACCTGCACACCAGCCGCCCTCTGACGAGACATTGCTTCCCTTTCTCCTGCCCGGGTCTCCAAGTCTATGGCAAAGTTTTCCAAGAGGCTTAGATGTAGGGGAGCACTTAATTATTACCCAATTTTTTTTCCTTTTAGTTAAGTCTTAACAGTAAGATATCCCAGAGATTATATTTTTAGCAGCCACTTTAAAGAGACAAGGGAGATTAATTTAAAATGGATAATCGCGCAGCAGCAAAGGCAGCTTAACAAGCCCCGGGTCTGCCTCATGGAGCAGGCCTCTCTCAGGGGATGGTAGTTCAATTCTCTGTGCTGCCAATTGGAATCAGAAATCACAACTGCCGTGATTAGCAGTGAGTGCCCTGGCCTGCCTGCCCCGGGCAGAAGGCAAGGGGCCTGTTTTCTTGCTAGCCAGTAGTTAACCCTTTGGTGGGGTGGGTGGAAGGCAGAAGTGAGCCTTGGGGTGTGAAGCTTCACGGGAACTGCCCAGGTCATCCTAAGGGCCTTTGGGGTCGTGGTCCAGCACTCTGAAGTGTGTGATCTCAGATTATGAATTAGAGTTTCCCACCGGTCTTTGCCATCCTTGGAACCTGTAACCATGCTGTTCCAGAGTTAGATGAGCAGCTGTCAGCCTGGAGAGCCTTTCTTTGTAGAAGGCCACAGTGAAGCTTGCTTCTGCCTGCCGCCTCCCCGCAACACACACACTTCCAGCTTGCTGCTTTTAAAAATGGCTCCTGGCTAGCCAATGGACCATCGTGAATGGTAGTGGTGTAGAGCGGGTGGTAAGCACTGCTAATGAGCTGCAGGATATCAGAAACAAAAAGGAGAAAAGAAAAAAAATATTTCCCCTGCGGGCCAAACAAAATTAATTTTAAAAATTAATGTAAATCACTAATGCTGCAAGAGCCTCCGTTAAATTATGGGGACTTGACACCTACAGTGCTGTATTTTCGCCATTGAATTTGTTATCTGAGAGGTGCTCATTGTTTGTTTCAGTGTGAAAAGCTGTTTTCCTCCAGATAAGCTCCTTCATTAGTAGCCTGGATCCATGCCACCTCCCCGTGTCTTCCCACCGAAGCAATGCCCCATAGCAGCCACGCAGACAGCCCTCCCGCATTTAATATCAGAAATGTAAATCAAAAGCGTCCAGTCTGGTTTCAAATGGCTTCGGTTTTTCCCATGGTGAAATCTGGGGAAAGGGACTGGGGGGAAAAATTCTTCCCTGAGCAGTTCTGACACCGCTGCTTTGGCAGGCAGGCCCTGAATGCAGGCTGATAATTATTAAACAAAGTATCTTGTTTCCCACTGAGGTCTCTGGGATCGCTGTGTCATTAGGCTGGATTTATTTCTAGGGTTTCATTCACACCATGACAGCTTGGGATTTATTAAGTTCTGTGTTTTAATTTTAGGTGGAAAAGAAACTGGTCAGATACAATTTGGAGGGAGAGCCTAGTAGAGCAGGTGTGCATCTTTGTGTGTGTGTGTGTGTGTGTGTGTGTGTGTGTGTACATGCTCATATGTGTGTATGTGCATGCATGTGTGGGGGCATGTGTGGGGTGTGTGTGTACGGGCCCAGTACACAATATATGACTACATGTGGAGACCAGAAGTGTCTTCTATGTTTGTTCTCCACCTCTTTATTTTTGGAGGGGTCTCTCCCTAGCCTAGAGCATGCCTCTTTGACTAGGCTGACTGACTAGCAAGTCCCAGGGATCCTCCTGTCTCTGTCTACCCAGCATTTGAGTCACGCATGCACTGTGCCCCACCAGGTGTTTTGTTTTTTTTTTTTAAACTGGATTACGGGCCCTGATGCTTGCACGGTAAGCGTTTTGCTAGCTGAGCCATCTCTCCAGCCTATGTGGCTGTATATCCTAACACTTGAGTGTGGAGTGAGAGAAACGGGGCATCTTGGGTGGCACGCTAAGAACAACCAAGGCACACCAACTTGGGAAGCAGCAGAGACGGGGTGAGGGCAGGGCTGCAGGTTCCTTGGCAGTGATAGGAAGTTTGGCCCTGCTGCCATTTGAGACTCCCTTGCAAGTGTTGTACACTGTGCAGTCCTAGTCCACCTCGACATACCCCTAACCCAATTTATCCAAAGGCTCCAAGCTCAAGGCCTTTTTTTTCTTCTGAAAGGGGAAACTGAAATGGCAACTTTTCTGACACCCCCCCCCCACCAGGTTTCTTTTGATTTCCGTAGCAAGCTTCTAATTGAGCACTTTCAAGTAAATGGGGTCCATCAGGAACTGGTTGGAAGCTGTAAGTAGCAACAAACTTATTTCCATAGAAACAAGTAATTAAGATACTCTGTGAAAAAACACAAGTGAGCCCTTGCCCTGAGGTGAAACAGGCTGGTCTCAGACGCAGAAAGCATGCTTTGATCCTGTAGGGGGCGCTGTGGTTGCCAAGGGACGCTGTTAAACTCTGAGCTATTTACAACATTGGCAAGTTGCAGCACCGAGTAGGAGGGTGGTTAAAGACTCCTTGCTCTCCCTGAGTCCTCATCTCACTAATGACAATGCGGCTCTACGTAACGACTTCCCCCTGAAAGAAGCGCAAATGAACTGACTCATTTGGAGAAACCCCTTGGCACCTGTGATGGCCAAGGGCCACTCATTGGTCGGAGGGATCCCATGTGTTCCAGGAGAAGGGTGTCTCCTGTGCCAGCTTGTTTTTATTGTAATCTTGACACACCTAGGAAGAGGGAATCTCAACTGAAGCATTGTCTTGATCAGGTGTGTGATGGAGAGGGGTTGTCTTGACTGCCAAATACTGAAAGGCCAAGCCCACTGTGGGTGGCACCATTCCCAGGTAGGAGGTCCTGGGATGTATAAGAAAGCTAGCTGAGCATAGCCAGAGACCAAGCCAGTCAACAGCGTCCTCCATGGTTTCTGCTCCAGTTTCCTGCCTTGAGTTCTTGCTCTAAATTTTTTCAGGGATGGGCTGTGACCTGGAAGTGTCAACTAAATAAACCCTTTCCTCTCCAAAGTACTTTTGATTAGCGTGTTTTATCCCAGAAACAGAAAAGCAGACTAGAGCAACTCCCATTATGGATAAAGGTGTCTCAGACAACAGCCATCTCTGCCTGCTGTGGTTGTTAATAGCAGCTAACACCTCCCAAATACTTAAATGCTGTGTGTTCTGCTCACCCATCGACCAGCCCCAATCTTCCCGAGCTGTTCAAGGCATTGTGGATGTCTGTAAGTCATGGATACAGAGCGTCAGAACCTCTTAGCTGAAACCTGCAGAGGGGCACATACTGAACAGCAGCCACGTGGCATTTCAGACAAGGTCAGCACATTCGCGATAGTGTGGCCATGGTGTGAAAGACAGTTTGAGATTACGCAGAACTAGACCAAGGATGTGGCTTAGTGCATAGAGTGCTGGCCTACTGTGCACAAGTCCTGGACCCTGGACCCCATCCTCAGCCCTGTGTAAGAGGTGAGGGCACACATCTTTTGTCCCAGTGCTTTCGAGATGGAGGCAGACAGATCAGGAGTTCAAGGCTATATGAGACCATCCTTCAAAAAAAAAAAAGAACAAAACCAAACAAAAATAAAAATAAAATCACGAGAATATTACCACATAGTGATTGTGTGTACATCACAAAATCGTAAACACTGTACTGTGTATGTCACATAACATTAGTGACAATCTTCTTAATCTTATTCTATAGAGAGATACCTAAAATATATATTCCCTCAACTAGATATATTAGTTACTTTTGTAATTGCTGTAACATAATACCTGACAAAGGCAACTTCTGGGGGAACTAATTGATTTTGGGCACAGTTTAAGAGTTTATCACGTTGGATGGAGGAGGCGTGGCAGCAGGAGCGTGAGGAAGCTGGTCATGTTGTATCTGCAGTCAGGAAGCAGAGAACAATGAATTGTGGTACTCAGTTCGATTTTTATTTATCAGCCTTCTTTTTATTCAGTCCAGGTCCCCAGCACACAGGATATTGCTGTTCACAGTTACACTTTGCCACCTCAATTAACCCAATTCAGAAAGTCCCTCACAGTCATGTCCAGCCAGAGCTGTGTCCCTTAGCTATGATTCCAGATCCTGTCAGGATGAAAGCCCATATTCACCATCAGAGGAGATGCTGGCTTCCCAGGTTTTCCTTAAGTATATACTTTTATTAACCTTCACTGTTTTTGTAGTCCAAGAATATTTTCTTTAATTTAAAAAGAAGCAAACAAGCTTTCAAGATAACTATGATCCAACCAACATGGAATGATTTCTTTAAAGGACAGTGTTTGGGGGGTTGGAGTTTAGGGTGAATGGAACCGTGTGTTTGACCTTGGGGTGACACAGGTGGACAGGGCTTCCCAGAAGAGCTTGCCTGGTGCCTGGCACTGAGATGTGTAACAGTTGCCTAAGCTAGGGTTGCCTCCTAAATTCTGCTACAAAGAGACAGCCTGCCTAACTGTCTGCCTGCTGCTTGCCTGCCCGCCCGCCCGCCTGCCCACCTGCTGCCTGATGACACTCTGGATAACTCTTGTCTTTGCAGACTGCCATTCAGGCATCTGCAGATTGCAGGTAGAGGTGGGTATGTACCATCCTTGAGATCAACCCTTGCCTATATATCTCGTGGTTCCTGTTTCCTTCTCTCTCCTACAGTAACCATACTTCGATCCCTTCTCTCTTCCACCTTCAGAGAACAGGACACACACACACATACACACACACGAATTCAGGTTCAGGGAAGCCTCAGGTGACAGGCAGGGCACAGACAACTTCTTATCATGCCCTGTATCCTGCTAATCAAAGAAGCACAGAACTGAAGTCTTTAAGTGTCCCCTGGAATACGTGAATCTTGTGGGAGCGTTTTTCTGTCCTGAAGCCTACACTTTTTAGGCCACCAGCATTTCTGCAAACACGTGACTGCCTTTCTTCCTGATGTCAGCCCTGGTCAGCCTCCAGCCTGCTGGAGTTCTAAGGCCAAGAAAAGCCCATACTCTCCCCCATATTAATGCTGCATTTATACAGCCTAGGTATATTTGTAAAGATTTATTTTGTTTTTTAGTTATGTGTATGCTTGTGTGTCTGTGTGTGGGTTTGTGTATATGAGTGCAAATACCTGCAGAGGACAAAAGATGGGTGTCAGATGCCCTGGAATGAGAGTTAGAAGAGATTGAGAGCTGCCTAACGTGGGTACCAGAGACCACACTGGGCTCCTCTGCAAGAGCAGAATATGCTCTTAACCATTGACCCACCTCTCCAGACCCTTCATGCACGTTGTCAACCATGTAGAATTTGAGTAGGTACAGATATGATGTGAGTTAAGCCAGCTGGTTTAGGAAAAGGACCAACAATGGGCAAAGTGGTACCCGGAGAGGGGCCACGTTCCACACAGGTGGGGTTTGTTCAGAAGTTCAGAAGTGAGACTGACTATGACATCATGAAGTCACAGAGGGAACACTTTGTATGCGTCATCTCCTGTAGTAGTTATTGGTGTTGCTTCTCCTGGGCATTTAGTCCTTAGCAAAAACTGACTGATTGCCTCACTTTGAGGCGTGTGGTTCCTCCGACTGCATGCACAGATAGCCAGCAACTGCTGCAAGGCCTGTGATGATTGCAGTAGTAGGTGACCTTTATTGGTCCTGCTTGGTGCATCAGGCACTTTGGGACTCTACTTCATCTTCCTGGCCTTCCTCCTCCCAAATCCCCCTGTGAGGGTGCATGTTAGAGTTCACCATTTTCATAAGTTAAAGGGAGTCCAGGCATTGAGGTGTGGTCCAATTGGTAGAGTGATAGCCTCCCTTGCATAAAACCCTGGGTCCCATCCCCAGCACTGCGTGAATGGATGTGCTGGTGCACACCTGTAATCCCAGCACTTTGGAGGTAGTTCAAGGTCACCCATGGCTACATCAGGAGTTCAAATCAACCATCAGCTACATGAAACCCCATCTCAAAACAAAACCAAGGTGAACAAACAATAACAAAAACCTAGCCAACCTTTAAGTTTTTTTTTTTTTCTTATTTCTTCACTGGTGACCTCAACAGCCAACGTGGAAATTAGGTAGCAACCTGAGGCAGTCAGTGCTCTCCTTTCACCACAGGGGTCCTAGCAGTCAAGCTCAAGTCGTCAGGATTGGTGGCAGGCACCTTGACCATCTCAGCAGCCCCTGGCAAACACATAGAAGTCAGTAAAATGTCAGCAGTGTTATGTGGTTCCAATCAAGCTTCTTACCGTATTCGAGAACAGACAGCAACAATCCCGTGCCGTTCCATCAGTTACCTTCCTGTCGTGCTTTAGTAAGTAGAGAGATACTTTTGCACACGGAGTCCAGTGCTGAGTGGAATGACTGGAATTAGAACCAAGTGGGTTGTTTCCTCCACACTCTCTCACTAACTGCCACAGGGTGCTGCTGCCTCATCCCAAGGTGGAAGACAGCAGCATATTCCGTGGCCCTGGTGTTCGAATCCATTCTTGCAAAACTCATCCAAGCCTCACTCAGCTCAAAGGTAGTTGATGAAATGAATAGATGTTTCCTGGGATCTCTGCTTGAAAGAAAAGCCCTGTGGTGCTCAGACCACAACTCTGGTGGAGTGGGGGGTTGCAAATCTCCCTTTAGGATTTCTGCCCCTCTTCCCCACAAAGGAAAAAATCGGAGTGAAGCCAGCAGAGATATTCACAGCAGGGCCTGGCCCATTAAATGAAAGACTTCCATGCTGAGCCAATCAAGAAAGGGCTGGACAGAAATCAGACTGTTTCCTGCCCTGGAAAACCAGGCCTTGAATCCATAATTCATCTTGAAATCAAGTGTGCAGTCCTGGGTTTTAGCACAAAGGGGCCCCGGCAGGGCAGGGCAGGGTGAGGGAGAGCTTCAGAGTCAAGTTAGGGGAAAGAAACAGGAGGCTGTGATGGTTTCTTAGACTGTGTGCTTCCAGCACAGAGAACCCAGCAGGAAAGATATCTGACAACTCAGGATCTGGTGGAAGGCTTCAGAACAATGGCAGGAGAGGCAGGGTTCCCCTAGGGAGCCGAGAACACACTTCCCCTCTTGCCTTTCAACAGGAATGAATAAAGTTTAGGATTTTTTTTATGGGACTTGTAGCCATTTTTAAACTTTCATTTTTCATAATGTCACAGATAATCTTTTTATCTATTATCCACCGGCTCTTTTCAGAGATGCATTTGCATCAAATGGTACTGAGCGGATCATGCCGGCCTCTCCTGGGGAAAGCAGCTTGAAGCGAAAGGTTACCCTCTCCCTCGGCTTGCACTGCTTTGTTCTTGCTTCTCACACCATTTTTTCCCCAAACATCTGAATTCAGATTCTGGAGGTTTTCTTTAGAAACCCTTCCATTTTGACATCTAAGCAGACTCAGACTCCAAATCTACGTATCAGGGGTTACAAAGCTTGTGTTTGCTGAAAGGCAGATTTGCACTTTGAAACATCTGTTGGGTGCCCTGTGTCCTCCCAGAATCCCTCCAGGGCTTCCCATCCATGAGAGAAAGGTGACGGAGAGGTGGCCACGTACACAGTGGAAGCCCTTCCCTGGCTCTGCTTTCCGGAGACAGTGGAGGAGTAGCCTTTCAAGTGTGCACTCTTGGACATGAGCAGCGGAAACAGTTTGTTCCCTCTGGAGGCAAGGAGAATGGGCTTACAGATCAGATCGAATGTCCTCTCTCCTCCTACCATGTAGTATACCCATGAGAGACCCCTGGGGACAGAAACTAGGCTGCTTGGCCCAGAACGAGGAGCAGCCTGGGAAACAGGTCAAAGAATCAAAAGCTCCCGAGGCTTGGGGGGTGGCTCAGTGGTAGAGCACCTGCCTAGAATCCCCAGTGAGGGACTGGGGTGTGACTCAGTGGTAGAGCACCTGCCTAGAATCCCCCAGTGAGAGGCTGGGGTGTGGCTCAGTGGTAGAGCACCTGCCTAGAATCCCCCAATGAGGGGTTGGGGTGTGGCTCAGTGGTAGAGCCCCTGCCTAGAATCCCCCAGTGAGAGGTGGCTGGGGTGTGGCTCAGTGGTAGAGCACCTGCCTAGAATCCCCAGTGAGGGACTGGGGTGTG
>PVIU01006134.1:0-105137 GCA_004026605.1 Ondatra zibethicus | reverse complement strand
TTTATTCAGGAACCTTGAACAATCTTCTGACTCTCTCTCTGACCCTCTCCCCTGGCGGAAGCCTGCCCGCCGCTTAAGTAGCCTCTGGGTAGCCAACCTCGGCACGCCATGTGGGCACTACAGATAGGTCCAGGTACGCGGAAGCAAGCCAGATCCTTGGCCTTAGCCAAATATGGAGTTGTTTATCACAGAGAGCACTCGCCATCGGGAAGGCGGAGGGCAGAAGCCGGCACCATCTTTAAGGTGCGGCTGCGCACGGCTCTCTACAGGGATCTGCATAAGTGCAGTCCTGACCAACTGGCAATCCCTATGTAACTCCTCCCAGACTTTTCCCCCAGAGGATGATTTCTTGACAGGATTGGGGGTCAGCACTTCTGGATTCAGAGGGAACCAGTAACCGTCCTGAACCTAAGTGTCCTGCTGGGAGCCAGCCTCGTTGAAATAGGGACTGGAACAGCTTCCCTAATCACCCAGATTACTCTTGTCTTTGAGCATCCATTGACCTAGACACAGAGTGTCTAGAGACCTCTATCTCCCACTTACAGGAATCCCTAACCTCCTTGCCAATATAGTCATACAGAATAGGCAAGGTTTAGACCTCATCTTCCTACAACAGGGAGGGCTATGTGCAGATCTGGGAGAGGAACGCTAGGTTTTTTGTTTGTTTTTTCAAGACAGGGTTTCTCTGTAGCTTTGGAGCCTGTCCTGGAACTAGCTCTTGTAGCCCAGGCTGGCCTCAAACTCGCAGAGATCCGCCTGCCTCTGCCTCCCTCCTGAGTGCTGGGATTAAAGGTGTGCACCACCATGGCCCGACTTAGGAATGTTGTTTTTACATAGACAATTCAGGTATTATAAAGGAATCCATGGCTAAAGTTAGGGAAGGACTGGCTAGACAGAAAAAGGATCATGAGGCCAGTCAAGGGTGATTCAAATCCTGGTTTAATTCATCACCCTGGCACACCACCTTAATTTCCACCATTTCCACCCTGCTGGGTCCAGTCCTTATTCTGGTTATGCTACTGACGTTCAGGCCTTGTATTTTTTATTGATTTTTATTGAGTTCTACATTTTTCTCCCTTCCTCTCCCCTCCCCTTCAACCCTCTCCCACGGTCCCCATGCTCCCAATTTATTCAGGAGATCTTGTCTTTTTCTACTTCCCATGTAGATTAGATCCATGTATGTCTCTCTTAGAGTCCTCATTGTTGTCTAAATTCTCTAGGATTGTGATTGTAGGCTGGTTTTCTTTGCTTTATGTTTAAAAACCACTTATGAATGAGTACATCGGGCCTTGTATTTTAAACAAATTAATATAGTTTGTAAAAGAGAGACTGGGGAAAATTCAAACCCAGGATCAGTCCCTCCCCCAGAAGCCTGGGGAAACCATAGAGCTTGAGAAAATCCCATGATGGTAACTCTCAGGAACCAGACCCCATCTTAAAGATGGGACTTTTCATTTTATTTTATTTTTCTCTGTGTAGCTTTGGAACTTGTTCTGGAACTTGCTCTGTACACTGGGCTGGCCTCAAATCACAGAGATCTACCTGCCTCCAAGTGCTGGGATTAAAGGCAGACATCTCTTAAGGCAAATGATGACCTAGAACTGACCTCAGCTCCAGGAATGTGCAGCAAAGGCCAATTAAGGTGTGAGATAGTAAAATTTAATGAGGACCAGATGTCTCCAAAAACAACCTGCCCTGGCAGAAACCTTGTCAGTGATTTGTTTCTTTGTTAGGGTTTTTGAGCCCAAAAACTGACCAATGGTTTCAGAGATTTTCTTATTCTGTATTCCCACTGCCCAATCCTAAATCATAGAGATATGTACTTCCTTAATTGCAGCACTTCCCCCCCCCTTTTTTTTTTGGTTTTTCGAGACAGGGTTTCTCTGTACCTTTGCAGCCTGTCCTGGACTAGCTCTTGTAGACCAGGCTGGACTCGAACTCACAGAGATCCACCTGTCTCTGTCTCCCGAGTGCTGGGATTAAAGGCATGCACCACCACCGCCCAGCTAAAATGTGTAGCCCAGGCTGGCCTCGAATTCGTGATCCTCCTGCCTTTGCCTCCTTCAGCAAATCCTACCGGCGTGCGCCACCACAACCGGCCCCCTTTATTTTTTATCTGGGAAATTATACTTACCAAAATATGGATGCCTGGAAAGTGTTCTGCCATTTTTATGTTTCTAAAATAAATGATCATTTAAAAACAAAAAAAAAGAAAACAAACTATCTTTTTTCATTTTACATACTAACTCCAGTTCCCACTCTCTCCCCTCCTCTCATTCCCTCCACCTTCTCCCCACTCCACCCCATCCACTCTCCAGAGAGGGCAAGGCACATTGCTCCAAGGAAGGAATGACCAAAGCCCACCCCACTATATCCTAGTTGAGCAAGGCATCCATCCATAGAGAATGGGTTCCAAAAAGCCAGTAAAAGCAGCAGAGACAAATCCTGGTGCCACTGCCAGTGGCCCCACAGTCTACCCCAGCCATACAACTGCCACCCACATTCAGAGGGTCTAGCTTGGTTCTATGCTAGTTCCTTCCCTGTCTAGCTGGAGTTGGTGAGCTCCCATTAACTCAGGTAAGCTATTTTCAGTGGGTGTCCCCATCATGGTCTTGACCTCTTTGCTCATATTCTCACTCCTCCTACTCTTCAACTGGATATTTTGATTGAGGAAGCCATTATGGAGCTAGCAAGAAACCTGGCACTAGATATATGGCCAGGAATCCACAAGGATGACTCCAGCTAAGACCCTAAGCAATAGTGGAGAGAGTGCCTGAACTGGCCTTGGCCTGTAGTCAGATTGATGACTATCTTAAATATCACCATAGAGCCTTCATTCAGCAACCGATAGAGACAGGGGCAGAGACCTGCAGCAGAGCACTGGGCTGAGCTCCTAAAACACTTCCCCTTTAAAAGCTTGTCTCTTCCTGAGCTGGTGGCCGACCCTACTGCCTTCTTGCCCATTGTGTCGGTGTGCTGGAGGTTTGTAGTCCAGGCTTAAGCTTTTGCATTTAAATTGGAAACTGGCTCCATAGATTTATTTTGGGGTTCCAAAACGTGGGCACAACAGTAAGTGAATCCTAAATATTGGGCCCTGAGTTATTTATACTGTTGTGTTAAGTTTTGCTTTGCTCAGATTGTGACTGTGCCCTGGTTCTTCCCTCTTGAAGTAAAAAAGTGCTTTTGCAGGAGCCCACAGTTAAGAGATTTTAAAGCTTTCTTAAAAAGAGATTTTGGAGTTTTACAGAGAATTTGGATTTTAAAAGACTGGATTTGGTTGTTGCTGTTGTTATTGTTTTGTTTTTTGAGACAGGTTTCTCTGTGCACCTCTGGCTGTCCTGTAACTCCCTCTGTAGACCAGGCTGACATCAACCTCACAAAGATCTACCTGCCTCTGCCTCCCTCCAATGGGGCTAAGGGGTGCACTACCACCACCTACTGAGACTGCTTTTTTTTTTTTTTTTAGCAAAGCATGATTCAGTCTAGAGACTGCTTATTTTTGAAGAGACAACTTTTAACGGGTTTAAATTTGTAAGGCTGTGGGAATTTCTAAGATTGTAAAATATCTTATATTGTGATATCTTTATTAATGTGTAATCTTAAGGATGAACAGTGATGCATTTGTGTGTCGAGTTGACAAGAAGTAGCTGTACTGGCTGGTTTTATGTGAACTTGACACAAGCTAGAGGCATCAAAAAGGGAGCACTCAAAAAAACAAATGGATCCATAAGATCCAGCTGTAGGCAAGCCTGTAGGGCATTTTCTTCATTATTGATAGGGGAAGGCTTAGCCCACTGTGGGCGGAGCCACCTCTGGGCTGGTGGTTCTGGGCTCTATAAGCAGGTTCATCTGTGGATGGTGGTGGCACACACCTTTAACCCCACACTTGAGAGGCAGACGTAGGTGGATCTTTGTGAATTCAGGGCCAGCCTGGTCTACAGAGTGAGTTCCAGAACAACCAAGGCTACCTCCATAGCCTCTACCATCAGTTCCTGCCATTTGAGTTACTGTCCCAACTTCCTTTGATGAACAATGATATAAGCCAAACAAACCCTTTCCTCCATAAGGTGCTTTGGTCATGAGAGTCAACACAGCAATACAAACCCTAAGACAAACCCTTATCACCAATGGGGCCAGTGCCATTTAAAGCCAGAACCTCTCCTCCTGCTTCTTGCAATTGTCTCTCCAGCCAAACCTGACTGAACACTAGAACACTAGAAGGGACATCCCCAATTCACACTGATGGCTGGTGTACAAGTTGTGCATGTGCACCAAACCAGAATGGGCAGGTAGCAATACAAATGAAAATATGACTGGCAAAAGAACCATACAGATAACATGGGAACTTTGGTCAGTAACGACCTATACTGACAGTTGGGCAGTACTCAAAGGCCTGACTTTATGATGACCCAGTGGTAAAGAAAAGCCATCAGGTGATTGGGCAACCATTGTAAGGGCAACAGTGTGCAGAAGAAAATAAGAGCTGGAGTTCCTGGTAGTTTATGTACAACCCCTACCTTCTGAGACCCCCCCCCCCCCCGCCAGGGAAACAAGAAACTAATAATACCTTTACCAAGGCAAGAGCCACAGGAGCCAGCATAGGATGGGATGGGAAATACCAAATGCTGGCATTCTGGTAAAACCCTCCAACATTCAGCACGCTATCCACTCCTGTGAGGCTTGCTCCCAGTTATGGCTCCTGTGCATGGATGCAATGACAGAATGCATGTGTGAGTCGATCTGCCTGGTAAGGGACTGGTATTATGTCCTCACTTGTGTAGACACCACTACAGGCCTTTCCCTGCAAACAAGCAACATGTGAGATGGCCCTAAAGAGCCTGACCCAACTAGATGTTATATATGGTGCCCACAGAGAACTAAGAGGGATGGCTCACAACTGTAGTCATTAACAAGGGGTAGCTGCCTTCCAGGAGTCTCCTCTGCCTCCTCCTAGGCAGCTTGCTCACTCCCATACCTCCCATTCTATGTGATCCACAGAAGCTTGGCCTCAGGAAGTTCTGGGCATCCCACAGAGCTTCCAGGGTCCTCTTGCTGATCCCAACCATCTTATCCTCATAGCTCAGTTCCACCTGTGGAACACCACCAAGTCCACATTCCAAACAGAGCTTGAATAATGGGGTAATTTAGGGAAATGATGTGGCCAGCAGAAATACCCTCAGGCAGGAGCCAGACTGACTGGAGGAGAGCAATGTGGCTAAGGCAAAATGACATATGGAAGCCAGTCCTGTGTTCCCAAATCTGCACGTGGCAGACAAATCCACCATCATTTTTTCAAAGCCTTGCAAGTCATGCACAGTAGAGCCTATTGGCCAATTCCTTGCAAATGGGTTCACACAGACTCCAAACAGCCAAACTGGGAGTAGAAACAGGGCAGTATACTCATCTGCTTGAATCACTACAGATCCAAGACATCTCTTTGAACAACCTTCAGATGAAACTGATAGAAACTAGACTCTCTGTGGTAAAGAGCAGGTAGATTTACAGCAGCCCAGAAGATTGGGGCAGATCTGTGTCCTCAGGACACCACTTGGGTACCCTGCCTCACTTGAGTCTAAACTAAGCACAGCTGGATATAGAAGGGCTGCCCTATTACAAAATGGGCCCAGTGCTCCTGTGCCACCTCCCCAGGATCCCTGTGGAAGTATCCAGGCCCTCTGTCCTGTCCTCCAGGCTACAAGAAAGGCAGAAGACTCTGGCAGCCCCTGCCTGCCTAGCAGGAATGGAACTTGGCCCAAAGATCCCAACTCTGCCCAAGACCCAACTGGCCAGATATACTCCCTTAAAAAAAAAAAAACAAAAAGCAAAAAACATTTATTTGAATGCAGGCATGGTGGTAGACCCTTGTACCTCAGCACCAGGGAAGCTGAGCCAGGGGGACCACAAGTTATAGGCCAGTCTGGGCTACACAGTGAGAACCTGTCTCAGACACAAAAAGAAAATTCTTAGGAGATGAGGCCAGGTCAGATGAGAGTGAAGAACTGGGTGCAGAGGTGATCCTGTCGGCCCAGCAGGCCTTTAGCTGGGATGAACTCCAGAGGCACTGACCCAGGTGCCTTCTTCTTCAGGTCCTGCTCAAAGATCTGCAAAGGACAGACAGTGGGTGGCACTGGGCTGGATGCAGTAGTCCCCATGGCCTGCACCCCAACAGCCCTGTGCACAGCCCTCACCTCATAAGCAGAAAGTTCCAGGAGTGGCGCAATGCTGACCTCGGGGACAGATAGCACCTGGTTGATAACCCCGGCAGCTCTGGACACCTCAGGATGGTAGTGCTGCTGAAGAGTCTAGGAGCAAGATATAGTGATGTCAGAAACCTCATGACATAGCAGCAGGGCCTTAGAATGGAGCTTGAAGCCCTGAGCCAGTGTGGGGTCACCAGCAACCGAGTATCTTAGCATACCCTGGCATGGTGCCCTGTGTGACCAAGATCTCTAGGGGCTGCTGGAGATGTGTCAGTGGAGACTCAAATGCCTTCTAGAAGCTGGAGAGGCAGATGACTCACCTGCAGCTCCCACAAGCAGCTCTCCAAGGCATGGCTCCTGGCTGGGTCCTTCTCTATTGGGTCATATGGATCAGCATCTAGCTCTACAAACAGGATCAAGATTCCATTTACCACCTGGCCTTTTGGACCACAGGAGCCAGGTGTGCCACGACGCCCAGCTACTCACACTCACCAGTGCCCTGTGGACGATGCACCATAACTCGGCAGGCAGGGTGTCTACGCAACAGGTTGCAGATAAAGGGCAGGACCATAAGAAGGGCCTCAGGAGGTGCTGTTAGGGCCAGCCGGGCCAGGCGTTTGGCAAAGGCAGCCACCAGGTAGGCGGGGAGATGGCTGGAAAGGAAATATGTATGGGAAAATATGTCCCCAAACATCCTTCCACTGCCTCCCTAACCAGAACTATAGACCCCACAGGCCATGGAGCTGGATATCCCCAATACTCACGAGGAGGAAAGGAAGAGGTCGGCCAAGTGAAAGAACCGGGCTCGGTACTTGACGTGAAAGATGGATGGATCCAGGAGGCCATAGAGCTTTTGATAGAAATCAGGGTATTCCCTGAGGGAGGGACCAGAGAGGATACAGGAGGTGAACTGGTTAAAGGGACAGAACCCCCCAGGTAACCAAGGCTCCTCCTCTTGCACCTCTTCTGCATTAACCTCCCAGGTGAGCAACTCGGGCCTTTGAGAGAAAACTAGAGAGCAGACCAGTGTGGTCCCATCTGGCACTCACAGGTTATGCTTATGGATTAGGATGAAAAGCCCGTTCAAGGCCAGGAGGCTGATGGCACCACCTGCAGAAACACAGGAAGACATGAGGCTACACCTTGCTCACCCTGGGCCTGAGTAGGTAAAGGAGGAGTGGGCATAGATGCAGGTGGCCTGCCTATAGACCTACGGTCACATGCAGGAAGGTCATGGGAGTTTAGCTCAGGTCTGCCAGGCAGGAGATGGCAGCTGGGCCCATGCACAGTGAGTGCCCCTTGCCGAGTAACCTAAGTGGAAGTCCCACTCACCCACATCACAAGCACTTGTGAGGAAGTCAATCATGAGGGTGGGCTGAGCCAGGTGGGGCAGGATGGAGTCATGCATAGCCACTAGTACCTTCTTGTAGAGGCTGAGGGGCAGCTGTAGAGATCATGGCAGTCATGGAACTACTCCCCTTGCCCCCACTGCCCACAATAAAACCAGGGGCTTCACCCACCAGACCCTACCTTATGTTTAAGGAACCCAAGCCACATCTCCTGGAAAGCTTTTCTGTGCTCCTGCAACGGGACCAGGCAACATGTGTATCCTGACAAACCCCAGCCTCACCTTGCCAACACCCACCCACCCACCCGGTCCTTCTGCAGTCAACTGTGGGCCTTTGACCCTGAAAGACCCAGGCCAGTCTGTGATGCCAAGTCTCAGCACAAAGAGGGACAAAGAACAGAGGGGCACAGAACTCAGGTCTGAAGCTGGTTATACTGACACATAAAAGTGGCATCACTTGAGACAGTGGAGTACATGCTATTGCCTATAACTGCCCAGAGAGGAGGCCATGCCAAGGAAGGTCTTCAGCCTCTGAAAGCATCTCACCTTCAAGTGAATGACCTTCCACTTGCCTGATGTCTCTGAAATCACAGCAAAAAGAAGAAGACAGTGGCTAGCCAGGCTGAGAGGTCTGGCTCTCTCCAGGAGCCCTCCTACCAGGGTCAGGCTCCAGTGGGCCTTAACCTGCCCAGAACTCACGTGTGTGCTTCACATAGAACTTGGTGAGGTCATGCTCTTGGAGGGGCAGATTCACAGCAGACAACAACATGAAGGCATTGTTCCAGAAGGTGGGTGACACCTGCAGAAAGCCTAGCTTGAGCAGCTGTCTAGGCTGCTGCCATCTACTTGCTTCCCTGAGGCACTAGGACATAGGATGGTGATGGGACCCAGCTTTTTACCTCAGATTGCTGGCTGGTGGCTTGGGCCACAGTGCTTGTGGCCGCCTTCATCGTGTGATACCGAATATCATCATATTCCAAGTATTCGCAGAACTGGGAGATAAGCAGGCTGTGGTCAACCTCGGGTGTGAGCAGGCCTCCTACCACTGCCTGAGGAGAAAGACAGGGTGAATGACTCTCTTCCACAAAATGGTCCTAGCAAGGTCAAGGAGGATGTCACCATCCATCAAGCACCACACCACCAGGCTGTCTGCCATTTCCTCTCCAATTCATAAGACAAAATATAGTGGTATTTCATTTGTATTTCAATAAAGTTTGCCTGGAGATCAGAAAGTAAAACATCCCCACTGGTCAGCCTTACAGACTAGAGTGGTGACACACACCTTTAATCCTAGTAGCTACACTAGTTTGTCATACAAACTGGGCAGTAGTAGTGCACACCTTTAATTCCAGCACTAGAGAGGAATATAGGAGACAGCTCTCAGTCTCGTTCTGATTCCTGGAGGCAGCATTACCATTTCAGACTAAGGTAGAGGTAAGAGCCAGTGGCTGGCTATTTTGCTTTTATGAACTTCAGGCTGAATGCCAATATCTGTTTCTGGGTTTTTATTAATTGTGCTACAACAGAGACCTGTGAGCAGTAAGCCTTGCTTAGTTCCCAGGTCAAAGCAAGACAGGAACATAATATGCCCCAGCTATCTGTTCAGGAAGCTAACTCACGAAACCATCTTAGGCTTGGCCACCACAGTCTTCCAGATCCCACTAAGGCCTTACCCTGAAGAGTGTGCGGGGGAAGAGGTAGTGACTTTCCCACTGGGGCTTCTCTAGGGGTTTCACTCCTTCCAGCTGCACAAACTTCATGAGTGTCTTGAGGGCCAGCTCCTGGGAAGCAGAGGAAGAGTAACCACGATGTTCCCACCCTCTAGATGGCCTCCCAGAGTTCACCTAGCCTCAGGGTCTCTCCCAACCAGGCTTAGGCCTGGGCCAAGAAATGGGAGAGAAAGGAGACCACATCTTACCTTGTTCCGTGTTATGTGTATGTGATGATGGTGACAGTGACATGCTCTTGTTGACTTGGGACAGAACTTATAACAGAACTTGGATTGAGGCATGTACACAAGCTGGCTTTCAGGGGAGGCCACCTAGCCGCTCTCTCATCAAGCAATTTTGGAGATACAACACCAAACATGACAATATGCAAAGCAGATATGGTGCCCAGAACTAGGGTCACAAACACCATCTCTTCAGAGCCAGATAAATCATACCACACAGTGAAACAGCTGTGTGGAAGACAAAGCGCAGTGAAGACATTTAACTTCTCTTAAACAGGGAGAGAGATGTTCACAAAAGCAGCCCCTACCTGTGCTTTAGAGAAGCTGGGCCAAGGACTTCAAGACTCACCTTGACCTGGAAGGAGGGATGGGTCAGGAGCTCCACCAGGCGATTACAGCAGCTGTGATAGCGGTGTCTCATCCAAACTTTGTATTTGTGTGTGGCTCCCTGGGATCCTGAGAACAGAGGAGAGTTAACTCCCACTGATGTTTGTGTGCCAAGCCAGACCCGGGTCCTAAACCCAGTCCCGCCTTCCCAATGTCTCCCATCTTCTGTTGTGAACCTGTACCCAGACCAGGCCTTGGAAAAGACAATTTCTGAGCTCTGCAAACTGGGACTAAATATTGAAATACAGTTCTTCTCACTTTGCCTCTGGATCTGGATCTCCCAAACACTAGGGCAGTGACAGCACCAAACTTTGGAAGTGGCACAATTAAAACCCCGAGGAAAAAAGTTGCTAAGTATACGAGTTCGTGTAGGCCTGGCAAGTACACGGACTCACTCTCTGAGCCACAATGGACTGAGTCCTCCTACACCGTATGACAGGGCCCTGGCTTGGGGTGTTCCTCCTGGTGTTATTTAATAAGGCGGGTCCCGTTGGGGTGGCCTGGCGGACAGCACCCCATGTCCTCCAGGTCACTTACCTGCCAGAACCGCGTCCTCGCGTGGCAGCGAGCCCACGAAGAGCTCTTCACGCTCCAGCAAGGTACCGAAGAGTCGGCTGCATGTGCGCATTCCTTCCTGGATATCCTCAGGGTTCTCGGACTGAGGCGGGAGATCAGAAAGGGTGACTGACGTTGGGCCCAGTTGTGACTCCCGTTTGCCGACCCAGGGCCGCCCGCGCGGCTCACCTGAAGTACAGCCAGGATGTCAAACACCGCATTGGCCTGGCCACGGCTCGTTAGCAGCGCCTGTAGTAGATGGCCAAGTTCCCCACGGGAGCCCGACGAAGCCAGGTGACGATCCATGCTGCCGCTAGGGGCTACCGGATGTCTACGCCGAGTTTAGTCGCGCCTGTGACGTCTGCTAGGGCGCGGTCTGATTACGTCATCAAGTCGCTCCGAAGAGGAGCGACGGCGTGCGGCGACTATGGCACTATTTCACGTAGCGCGGTACGCAGGCCCGGAGGCTTCCGGGCTGGGGGATGCAGAGGTAGAGGCAGGTAGCCGGGCGCGAGTGCTGCTCGAGCGGCTGCAGAACCGAGCCCTTGAGCGGCAGCAGCAGGAACCGAAGCCTGAACCCGCCGGGGAGTCCGCGGAAGCGGCAGGCAGGCGGCGTCGACGGCCTCGGCGGCGGCGTGGCGGCTCTGTGGCTCAGAGCCCAGAGGCTCCTAGGGCGAAGCGGCAGAAAGCGGACTACAATGTGGATGCAGGTGGGCCGTGTGGCCGAGATGTGGACGGAGCGTGGAGGCGTCTTCCTGGGTGCGCTGCGGGGTTGATGTCCTCTCTGTTGTTGTGTCGCGCAGGGAGAGGCGAAGAGTCGCCTGGTGAGCTCAACACCGACTTAGAGGACTCAGGTGAGAAGCTCCCAGAGGAGGCCCCGAGACCCCCGGCTCCAGGGCCTGTGCTGGGAAACTTTGCAAGAAGGAAGACACCGAAGGTGAGTGAGTCTGGCCGTTCGCCTGCTACTCTTCAGCCTTATCGGGGCGGGAGGTGTTGTTTGTGGGTTTTGTTTTGTTTTTGCCCTTATGGCGGGAGGCTTATAGAGTTCCTTAGGGTATGTGTGGACACTGTTGAAACTGAAGTCCACAGACGTGTAAGACCTATTGGACCCTGGTGTGCCTGGTGGCCCCCGCAGAAACATTTCTGGCTGTAGTGAGGCAATTGCTGGTCTGGGCGTCTTGTCCGAAGACTGCAAGAATGGGTGGTGGTGAAGGTGGTTGAGGAGAGACTAAGTCAGCTCTTGCATCAGGGTTGACTGCTCCATGTGAGTGCTTCTCCCTTTCTTAGCTCCCCTTGCTAGCCCTAAAATGGGAGTCAGGGTGGCTTGAGGAAACCTGTCCTGCTAATGTTGCCCTCATTTTCCAGCACTTACTCTCCCTAGATGCCTCTATAGAAGCTGCTGTTAGGGTCTCTTCTGTGTTCCTGGTTTCTGATGACTGGTGCTGCTCCACGAGCCTGAAGAGCTCTGCAGAACTGTGGGTTTTTTACTCTTTTAGGTCCAGCCTTTCCTGCCAGCATGGCTGGCAAAGCCAAGCTGTGTCAAGAAGAGCGTCATTGAGGATCTTACTCCTATCGAAGACATCCATGAGGTTCACCCTGACTTGCAGAAGCAGCTGAGGGCTAATGGCATCTCTTCCTACTTTCCAGGTCCTTCAGCCCTGGGCAGATGATGGGGTGAACTCCCCGAGGCAGCCTTCCCTGGGCTGTCAGGGCTCCAGTGATTTAGGGGTCCCTACTGCACACTGGATCAGTGAGCTTTTTCATCCTTGGGCTCAGGTTCCTGATCTTAGGTCTTATCCACTCCAGGTGCCATCTTTGGCCACGAGATATGCTGGATGACGTGGTATATCCTGGCATATAGTTCACCTGTTCCTTTTCTTCCTTCGTTACAGTCCAGGCAGCTGTGATTCCTGCCCTCTTGGAGAGTTCAGATAGTGGGTTTCTAGTAGGCAGAGGTGGATACCAACCTAGTGACCTCTGTGTGTCTGCCCCAACGGGCAGCGGGAAAACACTGGCCTTTGTTGTCCCTGTGGTACAAGTGAGTATCAGAGTATACATTTCTAGCTGGAGCACAGCAGGAGGGACCTCGTGGCACAGATCATCTCTGTCCCTACAGGCCCTGCTGCATCGAGTGGTCTGCCACATCCGTGCACTGGTTGTGCTTCCCACTAAGGAGCTGGCCCAACAGGTATGCCAGCTCTGTATCCAGAAGTCTGTATCCCCAGCTTTAGTTGCCCTGTTGGATGTACATGGTACTTATCCCTTGACCACCTGTGTTAAACTCAAGAGTCTCTGTCATAGCAGGGACCACCATCTATTTTAGACCAGTGACAGACTCCTTTTGCAGGTGAGCAAAGTATTCAACATCTACACGGACACCACACCTCTGCGGGTTGCTTTGGTAACTGGACAGAAGTCACTGGCCAAGGAGCAGGAGAGCCTTGTCCAGAAGACGTAGGTGTGCCAGGTGGTGGACTCTGCAGGAGGTCGTTCCCCAGCCCAGCTGGTGTCCTTGATTAGGGTGGTGTTGGTGCTTTACATGTGAGGCTTTGCTGTTAGATGGCCCTTCTTTGAGTCTTTCTGGTTTGTAGGGTAGATGGTTACCGATGCCTGGCTGACATTGTGGTGGCCACACCTGGCCGCCTGGTGGACCACATTGACCAGACCCCAGGATTCAGCCTCCAGCAGCTCCGCTTCCTGGTAGGCCACCTTCTGGACACCTGGGTCCCTGAGCTGGGGTGATGTTATTGGGGAGTCTTCAGTTGACCCTTGGTTCCTGTCTGCTGTAGATAATTGATGAGGCTGACCGGATGATAGACAGCATGCACCAGTCCTGGCTGCCCCAGGTGGTGGCAGCAGCCTTCTACAGTGCAGGCTCCTCAGGCTCCTGTGCCCTACTCCAGAGGACACAGCCCCAGGCTGTGACTGCTGCCAGGTATCCTGCTGCTCCCTTTCTCAGCTCTCCTTGCTGACCCTAAAATAGCAGTCAGAGTGGCTTGAGGAATCCTGTCCTGCTAACACACCCTTGGTTTTCCAGCACTTGCTCTCCCCAGATGCCTCTACAGAAGTTACTGTTCTCAGCCACACTGACCCAGAACCCTGAGAAGTTGCAGCGGCTTGGCCTCTACCAGCCAAGGCTTTTTTCCACAAGGCTGGGACACAGTGGCCCTAAAGACACAGTTAAGATGGATGGAAACTTGGGGGGGAAGTATACCTTCCCCGTGGGGCTCACGGTAAGCAAGTAGGGCATGTGGGGCAAGTTGGTGCCTAGGCCCAGGGCTTCTGGCTAGCACCTGCTGTCCATTTCCCACAGCACCACTATGTACCCTGTAAACTCAGCTCGAAGCCACTTATTGTCTTACACCTGGTCCTTGGGATGAACTTCTCAAGGGCCCTTTGCTTCACTAACTCTCGAGAGAATTCCCACAGGTAAGCTGAACCAAGGCGGGGTATAGCTAATACAGACTAGACCCTGGTACCACCTGGCTTCTATCTCTTTCCTACCCAGGCTCTTTCTGTTAACACAAGCTTTTGGGGGTGTGAGTGTGGCTGAATTCTCCTCCCGCTATGGACCTGGCCAAAGGAAGAAAATCTTGAAGCAGTTTGAACAGGGAAAGATCCAGCTGTGAGTACATGGAAAACAGACAGGACCTAACTGTGTAGTGGTGGGGTGTTACTGGGCCCTTCTAGTTCCTGGGTTAGCTGGCTCCCAAGAGAGGCTTGGAACTAACCCTGGCAGAGTGGGTACACATGTGACTACTGTTTCTGGCCCTCTGAGCCCCTGTACCCATGTCTCCTCAGCCTTATCAGCACAGATGCTACTGCTCGAGGCATTGACGTGCAGGGTGTGGAGCTGGTGATCAACTATGATGCCCCCCAGTACCTGCGAACTTATGTGCATAGGTAAAGTCTAGTCAGCAGTGGCCATTTGTGGGGCTTATGAGCTCTTGCATCTTGGTTTGTGTACTGTGTGGCCAAGAGAGCAGCTGTCCAATTAGGTCTCCAGGGTTAGGGCCAGAAAACACTTATGCTTGGTTTCAGGGTTGGGAGAACAGCCCGAGCTGGAAAAACAGGCCAGGCCTTCACACTTCTCCTGAAAGTACAGGTAAGACCATGTAGTTCCCAGCAGATGTCATGGGTAGATGCGTGCTACTGCAAATGGCATTTGTTCCCACCCTGTCCCATTAAACCCCTTCCCTTTAGGAAAGGAAGTTCCTCCAGATGGTATCAGAAGCTGGGGTGCCTGAGGTGGCACGCCATGAGATACCCAGGGAGCTCCTGCAGCCCCTGGTTCCTCATTACGAGATGGCCTTGTCTCAGCTGGAGAAGATTGTCAAGGTGAGTGCTTTTGGACCCAGGTGAGGCTTTTGCAAATCCAGTTCTGCTCTGGTAATGTCATCACACATTCTAGGAAAGAGAGGTATGCAGGAAGTAGCCTCGTGCCATGGGACATGCCTCCTGAGCACAGCACCTGTTGTGTCGCAGTTGTAGGGCAAGGGCTCTGCAGGCAGCAGGTAAGGATGAGCTCCCTTTTCTCCACAGGAAGAGCAAAAGCTGAAGACGGCCTAGATGGGAGCGAAAGCCCAGGGGGAACATCCTGCTGAAATGAATGTTGTTTTTAAGCAAAAGATACGGTTCCTTGGGGTTCCGATAGAAACAACCCTTTCCTGCAAGCACCATGGTCATCTTGGGCTAGGCGCAGCCTAGATGGTGGCTTGGTCCTGAAAAGTAATGGCCCTTAGTTTGTACTGCTGGGATCCAGCTGTCTTTGGAAATAAGCTCAGGTAAGGCTGAAGGAAGCCTTGAGGAATGTGATGAAAACCTATGGTCAGCCTTATGGTGACAGCAGATTAAAATGCTCCTAGCATTAGCATTTCATGTCTACAGAGACTAAGGTGAGCCTGTCCCAGACAAATCACTGAAGTCCAGGAATAGGCTGGTGGCGGCCTTTAAGATGTTTCCATGGCTCCTAGCCTTCAAGATGGTCCCCACATAAGCATGACATAAATTATGGGAGAGTGCTTGCCTGAACATAGTCAAGGAGACTGTGCTTTTTGTAAAAAAAAAAAAAAAAAAAAAAAAAAAAAATCTATAGTAACTGAGATAAACTGTTTTCGTTTATATGTTAAAAAATAATAATAAATGGATAACTTGAACCCACGCCAATTCCCTGCTAGCTTCAACATACTAATACCCTTCTAACTCAGGACACCTAGGCTAGCTCAAGAAAGCGACAGGCCACAGGCACCATTCTCAGGCCCTTGCTGACTCAGGATTTTGCTCATGATTCAGAATCTGCTAGCAGCTAGTCTGAGAGTCAGACTTCCATTTTATTGTTGACATTACTAATGCTTTGAACATCTTATACAATGAAATGAAACTCTCCTCCACTCACCTCTACACCCACCTAACTCCAAAGTTTTTTGTTCTTTTTAAACTTATTGAATTGATTTTATTGTTTACCTTTGAGTAAGGTATAATATAAGCCTACAAGGGTTCACAGGACAAAGAAAACTGACTCTTCCAGCAGCAATGAAATGCCAGTAGTTCTTTAGCTACTGGTGGGATTGTGCATGCTGTCACAACTGCTGAGTTCATATGTCCTATTATTCTGTTGTGTCTGGAAAATAGCTTTCCTTTAAGTTATGCACCACCTCTGGCTCTTTTTTTAAAAAATTGTATTATGTATACAACATTCTGCCTCTGTGTATGCCTGTACTCAGAAGAGGTCACTATAACTGGCTGTGAGACACAATGTGGTTGCTGGTTACTCAGAACCTCTAGAAGAGCAGCCAGTGCTCTTAATCTCTGAGCCCACCTCTGGCTCTTAACTTATCTCTGTATCCTCTTCCTTGAAGATCTCTGAGCCTTGAAGAGAGGTATGGAATGTCCCCTTTAGGGCCCAACACTCCACACAGTCTTTTACTTTGTACCAGTTGAGCAGCTGCCATCTACTGCAGTCAGCTTTTATGGGAGCTGAGAGGTACACTTAATCTCTGGGTATGGGAATATCATCAAAAGTCATTTTAACAGTATGCTCATTAACAGAATAATACTATTTGTTTTTCAAGCCTATGATCTGTCTAGCCACAGGGTCTTGGCCCCATTAACAGTACCTAATATGGGTTCTATCACATGGGGCAGGCCTTTGATCCAATCAGAAAGTGGGAGAGGCTAGCGAAGATTAGTAATTGAGCATTTTCTGTGTTGTAGAGGTTTGGTTCCTAGTACCTACCTGATAGTTGCCTGCAATTCCAGTTAAAGAAGCTCTGATGCTCTCCAAGGGCACCAGGCACACACATGGCACAGACAGAAGGGGAAAAAAAGTATCATTTTTAAGAAAGCAGTTGGTGCCTGGCCTGGGGCAACAACCTTTAATCCAGCTGATAAATAATGGGAGGCTGGACCAAGGGGATCTCTGAGTTCAAGGCCAGCCTGGTCTACAGAGCCAAGTTCCAGCACAGCCAGGGCTACACAGAGAAGCCTGTCCTTTTTTAAAGCAGTTGCCACTATCATACTACCAGTGAGTCCATCTTGTCAGACTAGTCATTGTGCTCCATTGTCTTCCAGTAGGGAAGCAGCATCAAGGTTGAGTATCAGCTTTAAGTATGTGGCATCTTGTTCAGCAGTAAAGTCTATGTCAAGTTCTGTTCTGAAGGGCAACTGAGAACATTGGCAATAGTGTTTGGGGGTCCTCAAAAGGGGAACCCATTCCTGGTTCAGGGGTTATTTGCTATCATGTGTTATCTAGTTGGGATTTTGAGCTTCCCTCCCCCCACCCCAACATATAGAGTAACTTCATTTAAACTAGTATGTATATATTAGAATGTGTCTATAGAAGGTTTCCAATATAGCTTTTTCAAAAGTATTATCAGTGGTGAAGTTCCTTAAGACTGCTATCCTACTGTGTGTCAAACTGTTTAACCTACTTTTATAATAGAATAGTGTAGCAGTCAACTTTAACTGTAATCTTAGGCACTCTTCATGCCCTGACCCAGATAATACACGTTTCTTTTTTTTTTTCCCCAAGCAGGAAATAGACTTGGAAGCAACTTCCTAAAAATCTACCGTTGGTTGGTTGATAAATAATTATGTCTGTTATCTGGGTCAGTTGGGCTTGATTGGACCCAGTGACTTTTCCCTTGTAAAACTCAGCTAAAGATTTCTGTAAAGTTTCCCATTCCTTCCCCATGGGATGCATGCTTTGCTGTCAATAAAGACAGAGTGAAGCTCTTTGTGAGGGACAGACACATTGAGTCCTAGGTCAGACTCCATACAATGCTGAGTAGCATGATGGGTAAAATGACTTGGTAGGCAGGTAGGCAAGCTGAATGGGTTTGGGGTCAGCCTTAGGGTTGTGCAGAGGGTAGGGATTCCCCATTCCCCCTCTGAAAGCCTCTGGCTAGCTTTATCCCCCTTGCCTCTCTGCTGGGGATGAAGGGTGTGTACCACTACACCTTGTTTGAGGGCTAGCCATTTTTATGGACAGTGTCAGAAATGATCACATCTACTGTCTTGATCAAGATCAAGCACTGATTGTCACCTGTTGGATCTGTACAAGATCAGGCATCTAGTGAAGGTGGTGGACACCATGGGACCAGCCAGGGAGGGCCACCTGGGATCTGCTTCCATGAGGCTGGGTATGAGCTGAACCCCCAAGGCCTTTCAGAAAGGAAGAGGTGTAAAGGCTGACTTTTGCATGACAGCTTTAAGTAGAAATCAAAACATCATTTTTCTGGTGTTTTTCTACTTCCTAGTGCCTGAAGAGGGGCTCAACTTGCTGCCCTCTTGTCGCTGTGAAGTCCTGAGGCAGACACAGCACCTATGGTGGGAAGCTGCATAGGAACCCAGGTGTCAGAGTAGCTTCAAGGCCAAGGAACTAAAGAGGAAGACCTTGAACATTCAAGCCCTGCATTGCTTTGGAGCAATGCATACACAGAAGGCTTTGTTTTCTAACCAACACATCCTTAGTCCAAACACTGATCAAGAAAGACAAAACAAGGATGTAGAAAGGTCACTTTTATTAGCTTATAGGACATCAAAACCCTATTCAAATACAAATGCTTGTGTTTACAAAGTATTTACAATTTCAGTCCTGTTAAATTTAAAAAAAAAAAAAAAACAATAGCTATCTGGTTGAAAAATGAATGAAAGTAACTGCCAAAAATGAAGACCCTGCCTCTTGCTCCCACCAACCACCTGGCTTGGGCACACTGAAGTATGCTGTCACAACAGTGGGAAGGATGGAGAAAGGTGAGTGCAACATTGACCAAGGACCCCACTGAGCTCAGTTCTGCCTGAGGACTATGGGGAATAGGAATTGCTTCTGGGAGCCAGGTACCCAGGAACCTCCCAGGGCTATTCTTTCCCCCAACACAGCACACACTAAGCGAAAACGATGGGTTTTTGCTTGTGGTTCAGAAAATAGTAAACCTCTTCTGGTTTTTCAACACCTAATTGCTACTTTCACCCCAAGTTTCACATTATGAGCTCAAACGTGAGTTCTAGGTGGGCTTCAGGATGTATTGTCACATTCCTGCCCACACAGTACACAAAAAGTGGGATGGACATGACAGGGAAGAATACTCCTGTCTTCAAGGCTGCAGTGCTGACAGCATAGACCTCACAGACTTAACTTCCAGGCCATAACATAGACTTCAGCACTGATGTGGAACATGGGCCTTCGACTCTGGCAGGTAAGAAGGCACAGTCGGCCTGTTATGCCCAAGAATGCCACACAGTCACCTTACAGTGGTAAGAAGAGTGAACTTAGGACTGAATGTCATTCCAACCCTTTCTCCTTCAATTGCAGGCCTGTCACTGCAGGAGCTGTGACAGGCACAGCCATTCAAAATCCATGAAGAGCTGCTGGGGTGGCACAACAGATGCCTTCCAGACTAGACCAGGACAACAATAAGGGAACAGTAACCTGGGTATCAACTGCACCAGGCTGCCCTATACATGTAACCCACACTAGCTTGTCACAAGAATACTGTAAAGGATCTCAGTACCGTGTATAAATACAAACTTGGCTATACAGAGATGGTGTCAGTCCCAGAGCCTCATTCAAAGGAAAGCCACTGCCCACTGGGGCAAGATGGGTGCTCATAATGCAAGCTAGGACCTCACTGGCATATTGAGAAGGGTAAGTGAAGATCAGAGTGGAGGCTCTGGAAAGAGGTGTGGGGTGGGGGCATCTGATGGTCTGCTCTTATCTCTTACATCTCCCTGAACATTCAATGGTGCCAAAGATCATGTCTGAGCTGGAGCCTGCTGTAGGACATGCTGCCCCTACCACATACTGAGTAGTGTACACTACAGAAGAAACTAAAGGGGCTTTTCAAAAGACTGATGTGGACATTGCCCACACAGTGAAACCATCGAAGACTGCCACTGTCACTTTTTCAGCTAGTCACACACCGGAGAAAGTCAAATAACTTTGGCCAACCTAGGTAGCAGCAAATCCCAGAGCCCAAAAACAGAGCATTCTAAGACAAGACAGTCTTGCCATAGTACCAACCAGTTTCCTTGCTATTGGCATGGAGGCTTGGTGGGTGTCTTCAGCCTCACAGCAGGGACTCTCATCTGTAACTTGGGCTGCTGGCTTGGGCTGTCAGAGCTGGCTGGAAGCTGTGCTGGGGCTGGACCACCAGGGGTCTGCAGTGAGGCAGAGGCTGTAGTTACCACCTGCTGCTGAATGAGCTTCTGCTGCACCACTTGGGCTGTGGCAGTCACGGTTGGAATCATCTGTACCTGTTGCCCTGCTGCTGTTGCCTGTGTGAGTGTCACTGTCTGTGGAGAAGCCTGAGTCAAGATGAGATCACAGGTCACTGGAAAACAGCCCTGGCAATGTTGTCCTTCTAACAGAACTATCACATACACCTAGTAGCCTCAGCAAAACAGCAAAGGATGTAGACCAATGTAAGGGTTGATTTTTTTAAGCAGCTTAAAGTGAAGAAAAAAAAAAAAATCACCACTTTAGTCAACTACTACTGCACTGAAAGTAAAAACAAACCAGAGGGTCCTGGTTCAGAAAGGGGTGTTTTCACTTGTCAGCTTGTCTCCCAGAAGCTGTGATCCTGTCTCGTGGAACATTAGAAAGGCACCTGCTGAGAGCAGGTTGGGGCACAGGTCTGGTCCTTCCTTGGAAATTAACCCTCATCAGTAGGTAATTTTTCCCGAAAGCTCATGTTTTCGTGTGACTTATGAAAACCAAAAGTAATTCTCTAATCACTAGTATTCTGCTTCTGAAACACATTTGCCCCCAGCACCCTCCAGGTCTCTGTGCACTCTACCTGTTGAGAAGCTGATGCAACCTGCTGGATGCTGGCCACAGGTGTTTGTTGCTGCACAACTTGAGGAAGTTTTGCAACCTTTGACAAAACAAGGCAAGCATAGGAGTCAAAAATACATGCACAAACATCTTTCTCTTCTTTTAAGCAAACAAATAATGGCAGGTAACATGGAGAAACAATCTCAAGTATGCCACGAGGATCCTAGGAGGTTAAAGAGCAACTGACTCACTTTCAGAAGCAATCCATTTAATAACTCAAGATTCTAGGTTCACATTTTAACTTTTTCTTGGGACTGATTATACATGAATGAGATTTGAGAGTGAACTGTACCCTTATCTGAGTGCTTAGTGACACTGGATAAAGGTTTTGTATAGGCAAGCTCAGTGGGCCAGGTCTTACCCGGACAGACACCAAGACTTCTCAGTGGTTTCATCCATCATAACTGAAAGCTCACGTTCTATAAAGCAAAACTACCCTGGTTCACTTCCTGCAGATATCTCTTGCTGTTGTCAATACTGAACAACACTGAAGCTGTAGCTCAGTAATGAAACTTGTGCAGCATGCATGTAGCCCTAGGTTGAATTCTCAGACTCACAAAAGCTACAAAACTTACACACTGTGGTGTATGGTAGTCCACACCAGACTGACTACCTGAGCAGAAGGATGGTGAGTTTGACGCCAGCCTGGGCTACACAGCATGTTCAAGGCCAGCCTAAGCAATAGTGAAACTCTTACCAAGCTAGCTGATTATTCTTTTGTAAGACTTCTGAACCTCAAGCCTGTGGAAGCAAGGATCATGAGTATGGAATTGGAGAGTGTGGGAGCACTCACACAAGTTAATAATTTAGAAAATTTTAACAGCTCAAGCCAGAAGATAGAAATGTAAACACAAGGGAAGTTGACAAAATCCTACCCCAACCAAGAAGCTATTTACTGGGAAAGAGAAAATACAGAAACATATTTATATTTTCTTTTCTTTGGTTTTTGGAGACAGGGTCTCTCTGTGTGGCCCTGGCTGTCTTGGAACAAACTGTAAACCAGAACAGCCTTGAATTTAGAGATTCATCTGCCTTCTGAGTGCTGGGATTAATAGTGTGCACCACCACGCCCAGCCCGTATTTAAATTATTGTGGAGCAGCATTTAAAATCAGTATTTACCTAAAGAATAAAGTCTGTTTGAGAATACAGACTGTTTGCAAACAGCAGAGCTGTAGGGCTGGCTCAGCAACTGAGAGCTCATACGGAGGACCTAGCTTTCATTCCCACGCCTACATGGCCGCTCATATCTCCTAACTGCTTGGGAGGCTGAGACAGGAAGCTCACAAGTTCATGGGCTACAAAAGGAGTTCAAAATTGTCTAACAAACTTAGCGAAACTGTTTCTAAATTAAAATTTTTTTTTACAAGGCTGGGTATGTGGCTCAGCAGCAGAGCATACTTACATAAGGTTCTGGGTTTAATACCACAATAAATACATCTAACATAATTTATAAAGCCCTTTAGGAATACATAACAGAAGATGTGTTCTCCTGGTGACTTAGAAGCTAAGATCATAGACTACCAACTCTTTTACTACTGAATCCATGCAGTAACAGTGGTTGGACTCCAAAATCATCAGGTACAGAGAGTCAAAAACAGTCAAGACAGTCCTAAAGACAGAGCAAAAGAACATGCCTGCCAGAGACCCAAGAAGTACAATCATTAAACAGGGCATGATGGAACACACAGGATAGAGTGGACACAGATTTCATCAAGGCCCTCTTTGGATTAAATAGCTAAGTGAGAAAGCAAAATCATGAAGCCACAACCTCTGGGGTGGATTTCTTTTTGTTTCATGTATGTGTGTATGCCTGTGCATATTGAGTGCAGGTACTACAGAGGCGAGAAAGAAGGGACTGGGTCTCCTAAGCTGGAGTTACACAGAGACAGCATTTCTCTATGTAGCTTTGGAGCCTTTTCTGGTCCAGAGCCTTTCCAACTCTGTAGTGCAGGCTGGCCTCAAATCCAGCTGTCCCTGCCTCCCCAGTGCTGGGATTACAGGCATGCACCGCCCGGCTCCAGAACAGACTTTAGTCAGAAAGAGACTGGATACTCTAGTAGCTAGTCTAAAGACACCGTTGAGTGAGAAGAAACGCACATGCAAATGTCACCACAGCAACTTGTGTCTAGACTGAAAACTAGCCTGGCAGACAACTTGACAGAGGAGACTTGAAAGTCAATAAACCAGGAAAAGATGAAATATCATCAATTACCCAAAACACAAGCTAATAAAGTAACCAAGTTTCTCCTGTTCCCACCCACTAGACAGGGAGCTCTGGAATCCATATGGACCTGCACAAACAAACCCACACCCAGGCAATGACACTGTATATCTGTGACAACAGTGGCCAGGACTACTTAGGGACCATTTGTGCACATGTACACACAGTCTCTCTCTCTCTCACTTTCTCTCTCTCTCTCTCTCTCTCTCTCTCTCTCTCTCTCTCTCTCTCTCTCTCACACACACACACACACACACAAGAACACACAGAAGACAGCATGAGTCAGACCTCACTCATGAGACTCCCCTATGTTCTGAAGGCTCCATGCCTACTAACCAGAAAGGGCCCTACAGAAAAGGTCAAGCACTGGTTCGCCACCCTGGCTGGGTACTGGTGCTCTTCCACAGGCCCTACCATCTGCACTGAGTTTCACACATCAGTATGCTTACCTGGATTTGTGTCTGCACCTGCTGAGTCCCAGCCAGTTTCTGGGCCTGGGAGATGGGTGTGGTCAGAAACTGGGTTTTAAGGGCTGGCTGGGCAGCATAGGTGACCTTCTGCTGTGGGCCCTGAGCAGTGATCTGTTGAGTGGTTAGCTGAAGAAAAGACACCAGAGGATCAGAGTCAGGTGAAGACCAGGTTCCCTGTTTAAACCCTCAACAAATGCCAAGAGCCTTCACCATTTGGCCCCTTCACAGCACCTTTTAGATAACAAGGTCAAGACCATCCCAAGATACTGGCATTGCCCTACCTTTCTGCCATAAGGGTGATACCACCAGTAAACACACTAAGTACAGAAGAAGGCAGTGTTCCCTGCCCTGAACCTACAGTCCCCGTGGATTCCACGGGATGAGCCATTCCTGCTTTCTTAATTTTTTCTAGTCCCTTCCAGTCTGGTAAATCCATACCTGGCATCCAGCTTGATGCTACCCACCCTATCATCATTCCTTACATCTCAAAAAGAAAAACAAGGGACACTGACCATACTAGCACCCCCACCTGTTTACTCTGGACCCTCCTCCCCAGCAAAAAGGTGCACTCAAGTAAAGCCTCACACAAAGAACCCATACCTTCTGCTGGACGGCAGCCTGGCCCTGGGCAACTTGTGGCTGGATGGCCTTCTGCTGCTGGACTGCCTGCTGCTTGAGCTTCAGCAATTGTTGGACATGTACAGGTTGGGCCACGACAGTCTGCCCTATAAGAATACCTAGTCAGTTAGCAAGGGTTCCCTGTTTATCCAGGTTCTGTTCAGAAAAGAATAAATCCTAGAATTGTCCTAAGGCAAATTAAACAGTGTGGTGTTTTGTTTTGTTTTCTTTTCTTTTGAGGCAGTTTCTCTGTGTAACCCTAGCAGTCTTTGAACTCAGATTTGCCTAACTCTGCCTCCCAAGTGCTGGGATTAAAGGTGTGCACCACCACTGCCAGTTTCTATTTCATAAATGACAAACATGGGAAATGTCAGAATGTTAATGGTTAAACTGAGAGCAAAAGCTTGGGACTTAGAAACCTATGAGAATTTACACTAAGCCCTAGAACTAAATGTGTAAAGCAGGTATTAAGACAGAGCAAGGCAGTGACCATCTCCAACAGAAAAGGCTCCCTGTGTACCGCATGGCCACCTGGAAAAGGCATACAGCAAGAAGAAGCTGCAGGAAGGTACCTGCTGTTTTTTGTGGCTGTCCAATTGCCACGCTGATCCCTGCAACGTTCATAGGCAGGGTCGTGACCCCCGGCGAGGAGACCACAGCTGCTGGGACAGATACCACTGGAGGCTTTGCCAAGGCCACCTGAGCAGGCTGGGGTGTCTGAGTTTGCATCTGCCCTTGTGCCTGCAGCTGAGAAGTAGGGACCCGGGTCTAAACAGTGAAAATAACAGGAGAATCCAGAGAAATTCAGACATTGTGTGTCCTTTTCTTTCCTACTTTTTAAAAAATATTTTCTTGACACAGATAAAGGAAAGGGGGCAGTGACACTAAAGGAAAATCTCCCAGGACTTTTGCTTGTCACTAACAGACACATGTGGACAGAATCTATACAAGACTTTTGTGCTTGTCTGCCCCACTGCCATGTTCTGGTGTTCTTAAGATTCCAAACACTCATTTCTGCTCCTCATTCTGTGCCACTTAACTCTCCCCCACATCAGTCTTCCACCACACCCTTCTCTCCAAGATCACTGCCATAACCGCCTATCTGAAAACACAATCAAGGCAACCCAATTCTACAATTTTCCACAATGCTAGCAAGCATTCTTCTCCCTAAATTACATTTTACAAAAGGCAAATGAAAATGAGTCAATTATCAAACACACATATAAATAAAAAGAAACCTAAGAAAGGAAAAGCTACCCACAGTCCTAAAGTGCCCATAGACACAGGACTGAAACTGACATTCAGCCTGCTAAGCATCTGTTCTATCAGTGCAAAAATGCAACAGTAGAATGAGTCACCGTGTTTTGTTGCCTCTTCCCTTTACAACTGGCACTCTCCAAGTTGCCTGATGAAAGGTTAACCTTCATTGTCAACCTCACTGGATTTAGAACTGCCCAGGAGACAACTCTCTGGGAAAGTCTGTAAGGAGGCTGTAGAGCAGAGGGGAAGACCCACCCTGAATGTGAACTGGAAGCTCAGACTGTACAGGCAAAAGGAGCAGCAAAGTCTGACAAGCATTAGCATTTGCCTCTGCTTCCTGAGTGTAGAGGCAATGTCACCTGTCTCTTCTTTTTCACACTGTCACAACTTCCTGCCATGATAAACAAAAGTAACAAATCCAGCTGCTAACCCACCTTTTAGGTCCATTTAGTGAACATTTAGACATTTGATCTCATTACCACTGACAAAAGCTTTGTAACAGCCCCACTATTTCTGTAGGAGACAAGTACTATTGTATTAACTAGCATGTAAGGTTTGTAGCCTAATTACAATCTATTCTGCAACAGCCCATTAAGCTCCTATCTACAAGCTGTTACCACTCTCCTGACTCGGTTTGTAAACACAGTCACAACAGGCTTGTTTTGTTTTGTTTTTTTAAAATAAGTTACCCTCAGACTCCCTCTTTGGTGGAGGGGGCCTCTCACTAAGACCTATACACAGAGCAGAGCTCAAGTACCTGGGACCCCAGTCCTAGCATAAGCTACAGTCCAAGTAAAGGATCTGAGCAGGTAATTAGCCCATGTGCCTCAGTTCCTTCACTTGTTAAAGATAGCTCATAATACAAAACACCAGGAGACTGGTACAGAGCTCCTAGGGAAGCACTAGTTGGGCAAGCCTCCAACAGGTACTCATCACTGGCTGCTGTGACACAGAAGATCCACAGCACACTGACCATAGTGTGCATATCCTCAGACATCACTATCTTGCTATGTTCCTTCCTTCAAACCCTCAAAGGCTCTCCCTGCAGCCAAGTGATCACTACTTAGCTGGCCATGGAACCTGGGGTGACTGCAACACCAACTGTTCTGTGTTCTAGCCATACTGACATTGCCCCTACCCTTCCTCTACAAAGAAGAGGACAGTCAGTAAGCTGTGCCTACCCCTCACTATTCACCTTCTGTTATCCCCAACCATTCAGTCCCTACCAGGCCTGGTGACACTTTGCTGGTTCTATAAGTAGTGCTAGCACAACTTGCCACAAGTCTAATATCTAATCATCCTCTGTAAGGACCAAATCTTCTGCTTCAAATCTAAGTCTGCCACAAGACCTAACATGATCCTGAGCAAGCAACAGAAGCCTGGCTGAAATGCAGGTGTCTGCTGAGATGGCTCAGCAGGTAAAGGTGCTTGTTGTACAAGCCTAGAAATTGGAGTTTGATCTCTGTAATTCATGTAACAATGGAAGAAGACCACCAACTCTACAAAGTTGTCCAACTTCACTACACATGCTATGGCATGTGCACTCCCCGCCACAATTTAAAAAACAAACCCAAAAATCTTTCAGTAAATGCAAAGATGGTACTTTTGGACAATAAATACATGAACTGGAACTTACAAGCCGGGCCACCTGGAGATTGGCCACGGTGGTGCCCGTGAGCAAAGCTCCAGGCCGTGGGGCTGTGACTGTGGTAAGCTGAGGACTCTGTTGCTGCTGTGGGGGCTGTGGTGTCTGCACTTGCACTTGTGCCGGCTGCTGTGGGGGACCTTGCTGGGGCTGAGGTGGTGGGGGCTGTGGTGGTAGCTGCATCTTCTGTTTCTGCATCTTGATGATATGTTCCTGAAACCCAAATAAGGTATGTTGTCCGCATGCACCAACCATAAGCCCCCCTCCATCTCTAAGAATTCATGTACATTAGCTCATGTACAGAATGAAAACCATCCCCACAACCAATACTGAATGAAAATCAGCACTTTGCCAGGCGGTGGTGGTGCACATCTTTAATCCCAGCACTCGGGAGGCAGAGGCAGGTGGATCTCCGTGAGTTTGAGGCCAGCCTGGTCTACAAGAGCTAGTACCAGGACAGGCTCCAAAGCTACAGAGAAACCCTGTCTCGAAAAACAAAAAACAAAGAAAGAAAGAAAGAAAGAAAGAAAGAAAGAAAGAAAGAAAGAAAGAAAGAAAGAAAGAAAGAAAGAAAGAAAGAGAGAAAGAGAGAGAGAGAGAGAGAAAGAAAGAAAGAAAGAAAGAAAGAAAGAAAGAAAGAAAGAAAGAAAGAGAAAGAAAGAAAGAAAGAAAGAGAAAATATCAGCACCTCATGGAAATGGGGACAGCAACTCTGACAGATCAGTAAGGTCACAGCAAGTTTTCCAGGTTCTTAATCTCTCATGAGTCAGTTTAAATAAAGAATAATGACTTTGCAACTACACTCCATCAGTAGTAATAATTGGCAATAAACCTTATGAAGATAACAAGATAATGAGCTGGGCATGATTACTCAAGTCTACAATTAATAGCACAACAGACATAAAGGGGGAAGGCCAACATCAGTTACATGATATTACCTGACTCAAAAACAAAAGTTATCAAGATACTAGTTCAAAAAACAAAAACAAAAAAGACACCCACCCCCTTCCCACAAATGTATGAGCTGTTCATAACTATCAGATCTCTCTGGATATATCAGAAATGACAATGGCTTTGAAACTGAATTAGGAGAATGTGGGTAAAAAACCAAAGGAACAAGAGGGTGAACAGGACTCCTGGCAGCTGGGCTGGGTGAGAAATGCTGACTGGAGCAGTCTCAATGCTAGAGTCAGAGCTATCAGACAATTTACTCTGCTGGCCTTAGAGTAGTGAGAACAATTACTCTGGTTTACTGGAAGAAAAGGAGCTGTATAATTCAGCAGCCACATCCTTAGGGGGGCTTTGGAGCCCTAAAACATAATCTCTGAATGAGGAGCTGAATGTCGTAATTTGTGGCATTTCAAATGATTTAAGGTATGTGTAGTAGCCACAGACAGCTAGGTAGTTTTCATCTGAGGTACCTTACCACCACTTCTCTAACAGAACAAAACACACTCGGGAGGTCCCAATAGAATACTGACAGGCACTGTCACAAAAGAAACACGGTAAAGAAATGTTTTGATAAGGAAAAAAAAAAAAAAAAAAACACGGGACAACTGATTCATCTCTGGGTCCTTCCCAAGCCTCATAGAGGTGGCCTCACCTCAGCTCTAGTGAGTCAAGCCTCTGACCAGCAGCTCACAATGTCAGACCCAGCAATCAGTCTGCTCACACTGCATCTGTTTTTCTGGTTCCGTTTGCATTTGTTGCAAGGACATAACAGTTCCCTTCTAAAGTAAATACATTTGCACCAAAGACAGCAAGACAATAGACTGGCAAACGAGGAACATCAATTTTCAAACAAGCAGCAAAGAAAAGCATACTTTGACCTAACTGCTCCAGAAGAGGAGCACTGAGGGAGCATCTTCATACTACCCTCCAAGAAAGGTACACACAGGCTTTTTAGTTCTCTGGAAAATGAGCTGTGGCAATACAATGCTTGGAGATGTACCTGGTGGCAGGAAGCTAAGGTTTCCTAATGCTTCTTAGAAGCATGATTCACACTTACTAGATGGAAAGTTCTGTTAAATACAAAAAAGCAGGCTCTCTACCTAAAGACAACGATAGATTTTTGCAAAACAGGCTCTGAACTGCAGACAGGTCAGATATGCCTGTGATGTTATGGTGAAGGATATGCTCACCGGTGCCAACTTGCCCACAGCTTTGATCTGTGCAGGAGACTGGGCCTGGCCCTGGAGCTGTGGAACTTGAACCTGGGAGGTCTGCTGCTGCTGTTGTTGCTGCTGCTGCTGTTGCTGCTGCTGCTGCTGCTGTTGCTGCCTAAGAAGCTGGAAGTGGGCAGCAGGAGTGATGGTTTTTCCAGGTAGCTGAACTCCTGTGGCTATAAAGAGGTTGGCTTGTTAGACCGTGGCATCCTCAGCTCTCCTGGATAATACCTGCAAGCTGAAGCTCTAATAGCAGATACTAGCTCAGGGAAATACCAAGCCTCTCACCTTGGGACACTTGGGTTACTAAAGACCGGGTTGGGGTCTGCACTGGAGTCAGGTTGGTAGTGACCACAGCTGAGGCTGTCACGGAAGTGACTGCCCGAACACCCTGAGTTGTTGTCATGGACACCAGGTCAGTAGTGGCAGTGGCTGGGGAACCAACTGCTCGTTGCTGGGTATGAACCACCTGAGCAGGAGCAGAACCTCCGGATGTCTAGAAAGGTAACACAGGAATGTTATCATAGTACTTGGTGTAGCTGCCAAGCCAAGGAAGTGTGAATTCAGCTAGGCATGGTGGTACATGCCTTTAATCCTGGCACTCGGGAAGCAGGAGAACAAAGGAGGGAGGGAGGGAGGGAGAGAAGAAGGGAGGGAGGGGGAGAGAGAGAGAGAGAGAAGAAAGAAGACAAGAATGAATCATGCAACAAGTTTAACGGCTTAGTATGGCTCCTCAACTGTTCTGGCGCCATCTGGTGAGGCCAGTCCATTCCAATCCCTCCTAGCTTCCCTTGGCATGTTCAACAAACCCACTGGTTACAGACAAGTATGTATATCTAAGTAGTTCTGTACCCTCTCCAGCTCCATCCTTTTGTGTGTCTACCTACAATTTATCAGAGAAACCACATCTTTGTAGAAAAGATAGTCTCTAAACCCCAGCATCAGAGCTTTGAAATATCACTTCTTATACAGGAGACAAGCTGCCTTTGGGTATCAGAATATGAATTCTAATACAATGTGTTTTATTCTGACTGTTAGCTATGAAAGAAAAGCAGAGGGCTGACATTAGAAACCTTCTGATTGCCGGGCAGTGGTGGCACACACCTTTAATCCAGCACTTGTGAGGAAGAGGCAGGCGGATCTCTGTGAGTTCGAGGCCAGCCTGGTCTATGAGAGCTAGTTCCAGGACAGGCTCCAAACCCACAGAGAAACCTTGTCTCGAAAAACCACACACACAGACACACACAGACACAGACACACACAGACACACAGACACACACAGACACACACACACACACACACCCCAAAAAAAAAAAGAAGAAGAAACCTTCTGATAACATTTTCTGTGTTATGCCACAGAGGGCATTTCCTTTCCCCCAGGCCAACCTCTACCTTTATGCTTGTGATGGCTCTCTCTCTGCCCAGCTGCCTTCACTCCAGGAAGCCAGGCTGCTTGCTCCCTTTACATGGCACTGTGTTCCACACTCCAGCACAGCACTCTACCAAGGTAACTACCTCATTTCTGCTTCCGACTAGTATACTGAGGCACAGTTAAGGGGCACCCAGGTCAAAGGGACTGGCTGCTATTTCTTCATACACCACCTCTCTCCTCTCTGAAAACTTGTCATATGAGGAAAATCACCCTTCCCTAATAATACAAAAGAGGACAGTTTCTTAACACCTGAGGATTCCCTAACTGATCAGCTACTTCTTTTATAAAATTCAAACTAGACCAGTTATTTTTTCTCATCTGTGGAACATTCAAAAAGCAAATAATCTTCCCAAAATACAAGTCATAGTAAAAGCTCTCTGAACATGGAACTCACAGTCAAAGTTCCAGGAGCCACAGGTGATGCCAAACGCTTGTTAATGGACTGGAAGGTAGCAGCAGGAACACCCGCTATTGTGTTCACAATCACGTTTCCACTCACAGTGCCTAGAGAGGAGGATGTAGGTGAGGCCAGAGGAGAAACACTGAGCTCCATTTCCAAGTCCTCTGCACCCTCCTCACCTGTTGGGATGCTTGTTCCAGTGACTGATGTCTTAATGGTTCCTGCCTATTGAAAATAGAAATTCAGGTTAACTTCAGGTCAGGCCTTATGCTGCACAAACTCTGCAAAAGCAAGTACCATCAGTCAATGCAAATTCCTGAGCTTCAGACTCTAGCCTGCTCCTCAGCACCTGGGCTATTACAAGGTTGCCTTCCCCTTCCCATGCTGCCCCTCACCCCATGCACTACCTCCATGCCCCCCACCACCACATTAACCACATGCAAGCCTCTGTGCCAGCTGCTTCCATCCTTCTCATGAATGCCTTCCTGTCATTCAGGCTTCAACTTTTAAATGCCACCTCTTCAACAAGAATCTTCTTGCCAACTAACCACTGTCCAGGCTCTTCCTGTGGTCATTACTCTATTCTACATAGGAACGTGAACTTCAGTGGACAGGAGATACTGCTTATCAGTCTTCCTGTCAATGTTCCCACACCATACAGGCTTAGTAACTGTATCATCTCAGTGAAGAAAGAATGATGTGCAACCACATTAAAAAAATAAAATAAGATAAAATAAAAAAATAAAAACCACCACAGCTCAATGTAACAATTCAGAGTCTGAGAAGATCTTGGTAAGGTGCTTGCTTTGCAAGTATGAAAATCTAAGTTTGACTTCTAGCACCCATATAAAAACCCAGAAGTAGTATGCATGCTTATAATCCTTGTACTGGTAAAGTGTACACAAGGATCCCTGTGGTCCAACAGCCAGTCTACTTAGCTAACTCTGCAAGCCCCAGGTGAAGGATCATCTCAAAAAACAAAGTGGATGGCTCCTAAGAAAACCACCCAAACCAGCATTCATGTGCACTTGCATATATCACACAAACACTTTTACGCCTGGCTGATAGCCTCAAGTGTTATCCATTAGCACAGAGTCTATTCTCTTCAATGTGGTTTCAATGTCAGTGTGACAAGCATCACAGAAAATGAACTAAAGTATAGATGTCAACAAGTATGTCCTTCAGGGCCATAACTCTGAATTTCCTTTGGATATTTGTGTACTTACGGCCTGAGAACATGAGTGGGCACAGGTGGAGCATTTTTTTGCTGTGGCTATGCACAGAAGGTACTGTTATGTCCACTTGCAATGAACGAAGGGAGCAAGCTCATCAGTCTTATTCTACAGAATCCAGCACCTTATTTTTGAGTCACAGTTTTACTGCTCAGGCTGGTCTCATACTCAAGATCTTCCTGTTTTGATCCCCCTTAAGCTTGGATTAAAAGTATAAGCAACTACACCCAACTTTAGAACCCGGGTTCTCCTTAGTACCAAAGAGTGGCTTTACCCTCCCAATCCAGTAAGGCTCGTTCACGAGCCTTGGAGGATGGCACAGTCAATAAAGACACAGGCACCCCCAGGGAGCACCGTATGTTCTCACAGGGGGTGGTCTAGAGACTGTGGGCTTAGAGGCTCTCACCAGTACAGCAGCACTTCCCACAGTTGTCATTGTGGGTTGTCCCTTTGACTGTGCCTGCACAGGCTGGGGCTGGGCCTGGACCTGGGGCTGGGGCTGGACAGCAGGCTGTCCTGCTGGTGGCTGGCTGCCTGTTGCCTGTGGCTGTGGCAGTGGTGGTGGTGGCTGCTGTGGAGGTGGTGGGGGTTGCTGCTGTTGCTGCTGCTGCTGCTGCTGCTGCTGTTGCTGCGGAGGGGGTGGCTGCGTCACAGGTGGCTGCTGTGCCTTCTGCTGATCAGCCAAAGCCTAGATGGGTCAGACAGAAAGAGAAGCTGCTAAAGGAGCTGGACCCAGCCCAGGGTGACAGCATGTCACAGCAGCAAGTTTCTGAGAGGACCCAAAGTCCAGGGCACCATACCTTTTTCTCTTTTGCAATTCGCTCTGCACGGAGAGATGCAACTTGAATAGGAGGCAGTGGTTTGTCATAGTTGATTCCACTGAAAGGTAAAAAGTTCTTTTATCTACAGCTTCAGTTACATTTATCAGCCACGGTCAAAAATTTTACTTGGAAAATTCTAGAAACAATTCATTAGTATTTTGTCCTTTGTTTTTTAAACAGATTTATTTTTTTAGCTATGTGTATGTATTTGAGCTTATGCACGTGAATACAGGTGTCTATGGGGGCCAGAAGATTCCAGGGAGCTGAAGTAACAGGTGGTTGTAAACCATCTGATATGGGTGCTAGAAACCAAACTCTTAGCTGCTGAGTCCTATCTCCAGTCTCACAAGTCACTGGTTTGAAACTACATATTGTCCTGAATAGTTTAATGAAAACATGCACTGTCCCATTCATTCCAGCTCAGGACGGAATGAGCTGTGTTTTGGTCCAGGGTGTCCATACTGTATACACTACTTATATACACTACTCATTCTGCCAGTTTCAGCTACCAGACTGACTATATTTCAGGCTTGTGTTAAAAACAAACAAACAGCCAGGCTTTTAATACCAGCACTGGGAGGCAGAGGGAGGAAGATATCTCTGAGTCTGAGGCCAGCTTGGTCTACAAAAAAGTTCCAGGACAGTTAGAGAAACCCTATTCTGAAAAACAAAGCAAAAACAAACAACAAACAAAAAAGCCCAAACGAAACCTGACTTAATAATGTAAAAAAAGTATAGTGTTGGGAATGTGTAGATGCCAAGAAGTCAAGTAATGCTTAAGTGAAAGGTTTTTACTACAGAAAAAAAACAATACACAGAGCGTAGTGGCTTCTCATCACTCTGGAGGCTGAGGCCAGAGGATTACCACAAAGTTGAAGGCCAGCCTAGTCTCAAAAAGAAAACAAATGCAAACAAAACCACCAGGATACATGACATTCAGTGCTTTCTGCAATTTAAGAATCTACTATCAGGCAGCACTTCATGAACTCTCTGGGTCTGCTCAGAAATACCTCCATAAGTCTTCCACAGCTTACCAAAGAACCTAGAGCCTGCCCAAAGCTACACCACAACCCTGGACAAACACTACCCCCACCTCCTACCCCCACTAAACAGACAGCCCTTTTATTAGCACTCCAGAGCAGAAGCTAGGTCATCACCCAGCTAAATTACATGATAGGCTAGAGTGACCTCATTAATGCCCATATCTAGCCCTTCAGTACAGTCTGGTTTTACCTACATAGGTCTGGTGGCTCTGATTCTCTTGTCCTCAGCTTCCTCTCCAGGCCTAGCTCACATCCCACCTTCCCAGGGAGGTGATTAAATGCCCCCTACACTGGCACCTGAAACTACTCTTTCCAAGCCCCAAAGAGCCTCCTTTATGTCCATTACACAGCCATCTGTGAAGAGCCTTTCCTCCCTCTTTCATGCTACATAGACCTCTGGAAGGCATGCCAGCACCCTTCATATGCACTGTGTACCATGGCAGCCCTTGACCTACTAACACACACTAGCTTGGTCAACTAACTCATCACACTCCACCAATCAATAAGCACTGCTGCAGAGGTGCATATAACACATGAGTAATACAGGGCACCTCTGAAGGTAATCCCTACAGCAAAAACACAAAGAACAAAAAAAAAAAAAACAACAAAGCGGGGCTGGGCTTCAACATGGTGGCCCAGCCCCAGGAGATGGGAAACTGTGAGGTGAAAAACCCATGTCACATGGTGCACTGCTAAAGGAAGCATAGCAGTGCTATGGGGCTCTCAGCAAAGGTGTCATGAGTTGACTATTTGGCAAGGACCACTCCCACAGCTATGTGACAAGGAGACACATAGCATTTAACAGAAAAGCAAGGGCTGGAGAGGAAGCAACCAGTGTGCACATGGGCAGTGATGAAAACAGAGAGGTAGCTGTTTCACTTGACTAGATTTCCTTCCTAAGAGTTCATCTCAGAGAACATACAAACAAACAAACCCACTGCCAGTATCCAGGCCAGAGCTCAGCTCCAAAGAGAATGTTCACTTTCTCCCATCTTCCCATTTCACAATCCACCCACTAATTAATTTATTTTTCATTTATTGAATAACCAAGTACATTCATCTCTAAACTAAATAACTTTTTATGGTACAACCAACAAAAGTTGTACCGGCAGGGCAGAAGAGCCTGAGGAAGAAAGTTCTTTGCAATCATTTTCTTAGCCTTGGAACATATTTGCTATCCCAGAGAACAAAACCTCTGCCAAAAAGCAAAAGGAGATGATGGCTCCTTACAAATGCAGAACATGACTCTCATGTATCTTGTCTGGCTGGCTGGCAGAGGCTACCCCACACAAACTCAAAGGCAAAAGACCTCAATGTTTCTCAAGTACAGGGCATGTACCACCATCATAGTCAAAGCTTCGATCACACTGCCTTACACTATTGTTCTACTGAACTTAAAGTGACTACACAAATTCATTTCGAAGGTAAAAACTGTGTCCACTCCATAGAGGTACCTTTCTGCCAGCACGGAGGCATGCTTAGGGTTTTTCTGAAAGGGATTCATTCCAAGCCTGCAACAGAAACAAGAGAATGGTTACCAACAGGAAGAGAACATAGTCAAGAACAAGTCTTGAGCACTAGCTTCTCAGCTGTTGCAATCACAGTAACAGGATGAAAGCCGAGGGAACATACAGAGGCTTGATTGGGGGGCTTCTCTTGCCAGCTGTCATTTTCATCAGGTCAAAGTGGCTTGTGTACAGCTGGGTGTGAGTGGCATTCTCATCCTGGGCATAAATCTGGCTTGTGCGGAGTGGACGGTTGTTCTTACTCTGAAACAAAATTGATAGGAGCTCAAGTTTAGGCCATCAGCCTGACACATAACTACTCTGGAAACAACATTTTCTGAATTAGAAGCCTGTGGCTAAGATCCAGTGGCTGCACCCAAAACCCATTCCCTTTCTTTCTTTTTAGGATAACATAATAAGACAACAGTTGCCAACACCAAGTGGCCATCATTTGCTGGTAGCTGGCAATACTCCCCAATTCTTAGAACTTTGCTCAGTTGAGCCTCCCCGTCACTGAGGAAAGAAAGGTTGCACAAAATATTCAGGGTCACACTCTGGAGTTAACACACGGCAGGTAACAGGGTGTTGAGTCTAATACCCTGGCCAGATGAGGCAGTGGTAATTCAACAGATACCTTCTACCCATACTGGACAGTGGGGGGTAACAGGATGTCTAAAACTGCATTCCTTGGGGCTATGGCATCATTTGTACTTAGTGATCCTTTCTGCTTAGAAATGCCATAGACAGACAAAATTCAACAGTTGTCTACTTATTAACAAGACATCTTAACACTCCCCCTCAGATACAGAAAGTCCAGAGATAGTCTGTGCAAGGTCAGAGGTCAGGGACAATAGTTCACAACCCCAACTAGCCCAGGACTCTCTCTGTCCCTCAGTATCTCTAAACCCTGACCAACCCTATTACCGCAATCAGTGATGTATACCCAGCATAGTTATGATATACTTAGGCAAATACACACATGTACACATCTGTTGCTGGAGGAATGCCTTAAGTTCAGAAGAGAATGCCAAGGAAAGTCAGAACTAAAAAATGAACGTGCACGGTTACATGGAACTGCTTCTTGAACATTGCCCCCTATAAGCATTCTCCTATTTAAAAACAACAACAACAAAACTAAACAAAGGGAGAAGGGAGAATAAGAGCCAGTGAGTCACACCCACCACCAGAGTGAAGGCAAGACAAGGCCAAAGGCAGGAAAGACATGTGTTCAACAACAAAGCCCTGGTTGGTTCTAGCTATGAACAATAGCTCCAGGGCTAAGGACGGTGTGCTTATTGGCATCTAGCCACCATGTCACAGGCCTCAACAGGGTGTGAACAATAGGGAGGCTCTGATGTCCCTAAGGGGCTCAGTGAGTCACTTGTGTGGTTCCTTCAGGTGAAGAAGCAAAGCCTCTATGCATAGGAATAAAAGGCACTTGAAAAAAACCCTAAGTGCTGTATTTCTGCTACTGCAGTCTGGGCTCACTCTGAATCTCACTATGTTCCTGTTCACAGGCACTTACAGAAAGCTTTCCATCTCATTCAGAACACCTCCTCGTACCTTATAAATATTTTGTGCCTTTTTCTTTGGATTAGCTTCACAAATCAGCTATAAGAGAAGAAAATATTTTAGCTTTATTTTTTTTTCAATATTAAGGTAATGGCTGCTATAATTATTAAATGCTTCCAGAACATAAAGAGTGAATGTGAGACTTTAGGAAGTTTTATGGTGCAGGTACCACAGAATGGTATCATGAGGAAGGCTTGCTTTTTTATGGAAAAAAAAAAAAAAGGCAAACAAATGCTTTGTTCTGAAATGAGTGTTTTAGAAATGACAAGAGATGGTTCAAAGAGTGGTCACAGAAGTGAGGTGAGTGTGGTGACCTCATCCTGAGGGCACATGTGGCTCTTAACACCAAAGACATTTTCACAAACTGTACCAAAATAAGGGCTAGATGCCTGTCTTGCCAACATCGCTGTTGCTCCTATGCTAATGAACATACTGATGTGTTCAGAAAGGCAGTGTTCTCTGCACACCTGTCTTGGCATCAGGGCTGAACATTTGTAAATGCTGGTGTGACATGGCCTGGGGATACTATACAGAAAAACTAGCTGTCAAGTGGCAAAAAAAAAAAAAAGAGAGAGAGAGAGAGAGAGAGAGAGAGAGAGAGAGAGCTGTGTAAAGAGAGCCAAATGGAGAAATAGGAACAGACAAACTCAAAGCAGATGGAGAAACGCCAAGTAGAGGCCTACATGTCCCTGAGCAGCAGTACTGACTCATTTTGGTTGAGAATGCAAACCATAGCTGGCTTTTTAAAATCAAAGACACAATGGTTTGTCCTTACTATAAATACTTTCAATGCTCAAAGTTAACCCAGAAACAGACATGAAAAGCAGCACAGAAAGCATGAGCGGACTCTTCTTTAAGTGAGATGGTAACAAGTCAAAGAAGAGTTCTTCCCTTACTCATCTGAAACCTGAATGGCACAGATTTCTATACTGCAGCAATAGCAGAGGCTGGCATCTGGTTCATATGCTAACACCAACCATGATCAAGGGTAAGGTGACTGGCTCTCTACTAATGTCCATTATGTGCCAGGTACTGTGTAGATGTAGACCTCACTGATCAAAAAGGCTGACTTCACCACAGTCTACAGGGACAACTACATTGCCCAGCAATACACAGAAAGACCTGGCCACTGAAGAGGCCAATTCTTCCCAGGAAGACCAAGGGGTACAAGCTCACCTTCCCTTCCTCTCTGGGAATGATGACATTCTCATAACGATTCCGGCACTGCTTAGAAGACCGGTAGATTCGGCTGCAGGAGTTGACAACATCACTGACAAGGTCCCAGTTAGGAGTGTGGGCAGGTGACACAATCGTGAGGTTCAAGGGCAGCTCAAGTAACTGCTTTACAGCCTGGAGGACGAGGTTTCAGAGCAAATAGGTCAACGTACATTCAAATGCCAAAGACACACTACAAAGCACTGTGAATCACCAATGTGGGGGGGCAAACAAACCATGGGAATGCTCAACCCAAGGACAACATAGCCATTTACCTGTAGCAGGGCCCAGTCTTCACCAATGAGCCAGTCGGGACTGTCTTGGGCAGGTTCCCCCGAGGACTTGACATAGGTAGGCAGAGGCTTGGCAAAGGGTGTCTGCTGCTTCAGTAGCAGGTTCTTCTTCTGCTCCTTGCCTTCACGTCGGATTTTCAACATGCCAGGTGTCGCCCGGTCAAACAAGGATCGTGGCGGGACAACTGCCTCACCATGCCGCTGCTTCTTCTTCCTGCCTGCAGCTAAATGGGGCAGAGTTCAGCAATATAGGACACTGAGAGGTTTCCTTACCAGTGGAGTGAAAAAAAAGGGAAGAAGGCACACAAGGGGCATGTAGACTGAGGGGCTAATGGAAACAACTGCTAAACGTAAAATCACTTTCTCGAGTTTCCTATTTGTCTGTTTTGGGGTTTCAAACAGTCTCACTATTTAGCACAGGTAGGCCATCAACTTTTATGATCCTTCTGCCTCAGCACCCCACATGCTGGGGATGTAGGTATGTGCTATGGCACTTAGGCTCCTAGTGGTTTTCTACAACTAACAACTGTAACCATCAAGGCTTCTCCCCTAAAATGGGAGGACCCTGAAACATAGTACAAGAGAAAATGGGTGGGACAGTCTTCCCATTCCAGCAGAGAGAGAGGTACCTACCTGAAGGATCTGTTTTGTGTCTCTTGCGCTCCTTCCTCACATAAACAGGAGGCAGCTTAGCTTCTGGGATGGGTGTGGTCTCATACATGAGACACATAACCGAGTCAATGTAGATGTCATTGTCATCTTGAGGAGGAGTGGGTGGTGTCCAGAGCTGCATAGAGAAAGCAGGTTCTGTAAGCTACCGAGCTATGGGAAGGTTGGCCTTTGCTCAGGCATTCAGGGAGAGGGGTCATGTACCGGCATGACTTCTGTCTGTCCATCAGCATCTTCATAGACATACTCCTATGGAACATAAACAAGTTTAAAATATAACAAAGGCTTTGCTTCATGCTACATGCCACAAATCACTTATTTTCATCAATATTCAAGCATGACTGTAAATTTAAAAACTCTGCTTTAAAAGAGTATGAAAAAAAAACCCGTGTTTTATTTAAATCCTGAAAATACCATCCACTGAGGATTAAGTCAATATCAGTTAAGACCTCTAAGTCAGCAGTCAGGCGAGAATGGAGCTGAGTGCTAGTTTACCATGCTGTAGGCGTCCTCCCGAGTGTAGGTGAGAAGCTCTGCCTCCTCCTGCTCAAGCTGCAACTGGGCCTCCCTTTCCTGCAGGGCCCTAGCGTTGCGGGATTCCCAGTCCCTCACTGATGCCATCACCAAATCCTGCTAAGAAAAAGCACAGGGGAAAGAACTTTCAAGATCAGAGGTTGCTTCTTCCTAGTACTCAACTCCCCCAGCCACTGTATACACACGGTAGAGTCCTATCTGCCCAAAGGGATGTCTCAGTTCTTACTGCTGCGCATGCTCTACCACTGTATACAGACGGTAGAGTCCTATCTGCCCAAAGGGATGTCTCAGTTCTTACTGCTGCGCATGCTCTGCCTCTCAACATGGAATCCTGTATCTGCTCCAAACTACTTCAAAACAAATGCAATGACGTCAAGTGCTCCAGCTGCCTGCACAGGGATTGGAAGATCTCAGTCTCAGTAAGGCCTGTACTGCAAGGATTTGGCTTCATCCCTTAAATTTCATGGAGTGGAGTCATAGTCACCTCAAATCAAATTCAGCACTGAAAATTTTTACTTTTAATATGTTAAACTGACCAAAACTTGATTCTCTTACCTCGTTGCTTCTCTCTTTTTCTTGTTCAATGGTCATATGGAACAATTCCAAGTAATTCAATGCATATTTTTCAATTGGTGTAAGCTATTTCAAAGATATATTTTTTTTTAAAACAGAGTTAGTAGCAATTTAATAAAGATCTATAATATTCCTCATAAAATCCTCTCATGGACATTTAATTTAAAAAGTAACTCTTCTTAGTCAAAGCAAACAAAACATATTTTACAAAAGGGTTCAAATGCTGAAATTCTTAGCTAAAAAAAAAAAAAATCCCCAAACCTGTTCCATAAAATCAGCCAGCTCCTCCAGCTGAGATGGCTCCTCGTCATATCTAGAGCCGTCTGAGTCTGAGGACACAACTACGGTGCTGGATCCAGGCACGGCTTCCTCTGTGGACCTCTGGGTATCTTCCTCCAGATACTCAATACTCTTGAGGGCCTAAAGGGAGTGTGCACTGAGACTTGGTGGTGGACTTGGCAAACAAAGGAGTTTGTAATGTTAAAGTAGAAACCTATACTGTAAGCAACCAGTAAGCCTCCAGAGGGACTTCGCTTCTTTTACGATTTTCATACACATGCTCAGACATTCCAGTGATAAGAGATATGGATGGATCTAAAACTTCTAAAATTACTATCAAGATAGGTGGGAAAGCTTCATGGAAAAACAAAACACTGACATGGATTACAGATGGTAACATGCCAAAGAAACAGGGAAAATGAGGCCACCAATAATTACAGACTCTAAGAATGAGAAGGGACCATGTGGTTTTATCTCACACCTAGTATATGGTACTAACCACAGATGCTGACACAGGGAAAACAAGACAGAGACCTATTTAGAGTCCAAATACAAAAGAAAGTCCATTAAAAACTGTAGCAAAGGTGCTCAGAACATACAGAACAGCTAACTTTATTAGAATAAGAGGCATGTATATTAAAAAACTGCCACTGATGCCTCTAATTCCAGCACCTGGAAGGCAGAGGCAGGTGGATCTCTGAGTTCAAGGCCAGCTTGGTTTACACGGTGAGTTCCAGGACAGCCAGAGCTACTTAGAGAAACTCTTGTCTCAAAAAACATTAAAAAGCTGCCACTGTTCACTTCCTAAGTACTGGGAGAACATCATGGCTGGGAATGTAAAAAGAGGTGCTCACATGTGAGACAATATAGCTATGGTTAAAAAAAAAAAACAACAAAAATTATAAACCATGCAACCAGTTCTCAGAGTATTTTGCAAAACCTGCAGTTTAAAAGATGACCATACTGCACTAGACCCACAAAAACCATTTCCAGAAGACAATAAAGGAGGGCACCATGGTGACCTAGAAAATCTTTGAAACTGATACAGAAAGCCCTGATGATGACAACAGATGTAGGAACTACTGTGGGATAATGACCTTGTACACTGTAAAGACTCACATTCATACTGGTTTAATAAAAAGCTGATTGGCCAGTAGCCAGGCAGGAATATAGGCAGGGTGATCAGACTAGGAGAATTCTGGGAAGAGGAAAGGCAGAGAGTCAGTCACCAGCCAGGTACAGAGGAAGCAAGATGAGAATGCCTTAATGAGAAAAGTTACCAAAAGTCATGTGGCTAACGTAGATAAGAATTATGGTTTAGTTTAAGTTGTAAGAGCTAGTTAGTGTTAAGCCTGAACAACAGGCCAAACAGTTTATAATTAATATGTCTCTGTGTATTTACTTGGGACTGAACAGCTGTGGGACTGTGTGGGACAGAAACTTCTGCCTACAAAGAATCTCTGTTTAGCAAGATAGAGAACAATGGTATGGATGCCGTGAGTCAGTAAGATATAAAGTACACAGAAGGAAAGTAGAAAAAAAGAGAAAAACAAAACAACCTCAACAAGGGAGAGACAGTAAGACGGTTCAGCAGGTAGAGGTTTGTGCTGCCTAGATTTATGATCTGAGTTCAATCCCTAGAACCCACATGGTGGAAGGAGGAAACTGACTCTTGCAAGCTATTCTCTGACCTACACCTACCCCCCACACACTATAGGTAAAAGAGTCAACTGGAGCAGGAAACCAACCAATCCCTGAGCACCCTGACTCTGAACTCAGAGCCATTGAAAGAAATACACACTGGATCTAAGACCTGAGCCAGGGAAAGACACTCTTAGCCCTGAACCCAGGACCAAAGAAACATGCCCAGACTCTGAAACCAGTACAACATATGTTGTCCCTAGAAATCAGAGTCAATGAAAGAAATATGCCTTGGTCCTAAAATTAGAGACAAAAGGCTAAAAAGGACCAGTGAAAGAAACACAGTTTGGCCTCTGCTCCCAACCAACTAAACTAACCAATATCTGAGAAGGGAAAACTAACCAATCCCTCTTTTCCCTGGGAAAACTCAGTCCCTAAGAAGCCCTATATAAACTGTAATGAATTAAGTAAAATGCTGATCCCCAGAGCTGACCCCTGAGCAGCTGCAGCAGGCAGTGGGCCATGAGACCATGGAGGGGGGGGTGGCTGCGGTCCTGAGAGCAGCCAGTTCCAGGCAGGGATGGTGAAGTTCCCCAAGTGGCTACTGTGGGCCACACGGGGCAGCGAGTCCCACAAGGAGAGACAGACAGACAGGGGCGGGGTGGGGGGGTTGCTTGTATCCTAAAGGGATAGAGCAGACCATTACATAAACCTCTCTGCCTGTTCAGTTAGAGGCTGCCTTTTACCCCCCTGGCAGGAATAGAGCATAATTGCTGTATCCTGTGGGGAGACCATCCCCCACCACACCCCAGCTTCAGGACGCCTGGCTTCCTGATAAGTCAGGATACCTTTCCTCCAGGGCTGAGCTTTCCTATTGCAGCTCCAGCCTTCAAAGCTGTCCTATTACAGCTCTAGGTAGCCTGGCTTCCTGACAAGTCAGGACACCTTTCCTCCAGAGCTCTACCCCTCCAGAGCTGTCCTATTGCGGCTCTAAGTATAGCCTGGCTTCCTGATAAGTCAGGATATCTTTGTAGCTCCAGAGCTGTAACACCCATACTCCCTTTACACACATACACATACACACACACTAACGTTAGAAAATAATGGCTGAAGAGATGGTTAAAGAGCACGAGCACGCATGCACGCGCATGCACACACACCCCTCCAGGATCCAAAAACTTGACCAGGCAATTAAAAGAAAATTATCCAGGGGCTGGGGTGAGGTTCAGTGGTAGAGGTTTACATGATGCCTCGGGTTTCATCCCCAGCACTAGGGCAAAGGAAAAGACCTTCATGGGCAGCAAACTCATGAAAAGGTGTTCAGAGTCACTACTCAACATCAAGATACAAAATAAAGCTACCCCGTGAGCCCATCAGTCTAAGAGCGAGGCCAGGCAATGCTCAGCAGCTGCAGCACTCAGACACCACTGGGCTCTATCCACTAGTCATATATTCAGGATATGCTGACCAGAGACCCCACTTCAAGGCCTACATTCAGTAGGAATGCATGTACTTGCTTATATGAGACACTGCAAAAGCATACTTCAAAACAGGTCAGATGAACAATGTGGTGAATTCATAAATATCGTTCTCCAGAATGGAGCCAGATATATTAAGGTCACATGAAAAGAGCAGAATTCCATTCATTTCAAGCTCAAGATAGGCAAATGCAGTAAGACGTCAAAAGAGTAGTCTCTTCTGGAAGAGAGTGGCTAAAGGAAGAAAGAGGGATTTTCTCAGTGGTTCACTTTTAGGACCAGAAAGTAGCTGGCCATCATTGTTGGTAAAGACAAGCTATGAGAGCATGAAGCACAGGCCAATAGCAGACCAGGGCACTGCCACACACCATCATTCATGGCCTTTGCAGAAAAGCAAGCAACAAGACAGTGGTCACCACCGTAGTTCAACAGCAAAATAGACATGTGACAGCTTCCATGGGGAGGATACTCAAAGAGGGCACGGTCTAAAGAGGAAGGAACTCCATCCCTTCACTTGAAGCTGTAGTAAAGAAGAGGTATTTAGCAATCGAGGGGCCTAGACTTAGAGTAAAGAGAGCCTTGGTCAAGCCAGGAGGGAAGGCATATAAGTATCCCTGACAGGTTATCTGCTATGTTCCTATACAGATGGCCACTGCACAGGACCCATGTATGCAACTCCAAATCTTCCAGTGCCTGCATTGAAACAGTAGTATCTCTCATATGAATTAAAACACTGCATCCTAAAAAAGGCACCAACATGAGAAATGCTAAAGAGAGACATTCTAGGACCTCATCTAAGTCTTCACAATCAGCTGTGCATTTTAAATTCAACACAGGTTAGCACTATTTCTAGTGTTTGGTGGCCACATGGTGTAGGACCCTCACCCCTTATTCTCAAAGGGTTGAGAAGAAATTTCCTAGCAGAATGTTTTCCCAGGAAGATAGTGGCCTTCCCCTCTCCCACCCAGGAGATTCTGAGCACAAGGTCATTTAGCTCAGCCCAGCCAGCCACCTGGTACAGGCTGATAAAGATGGCCTAACTCAGAAACAGTGGCCTTGCTCTAAGAACAAGGAAAAATAACTGACTTAGCAAAATGGGAGGGAGCAAAAGTCCTTACACCTGTGCCAAAGCAGCTTCAAAGAGTCTCTTTGTAGTTATGCCTTTAAAAGCTTAACCCACAGAAGAGATACAATTCCTCTCTACCTCACTGTAACAGAGACGGAGATGAGTTCCAAACATGTTTGTATTATGCTGATTAAACCTTGCTTATTACAGTCTGGGCCTCTCTGGTGGTCTCTCTCTGGGGGTCATAATCTGGGCACAACAATGGGACTGGTGGTTCTTTGAGTCAAGGGAGTAAGAAATAAGACAGCTCAACAGAAAAAATCAAATATGGCTCAGAAAGTCCCGATGGAAAGAAAGAAGACAGTGGCTGGCATCTTCTCCTCTATTCCCTTGATATTTCTTTACAGTTGAGACAGAGGAGGAAGGAAGGCAGGAAGGCTGCAGGATCAAGGATGGGGAGAATCAAGTAGAGCATGGACTGAGAACTCAAAAGATAGGTAAGTGAAACCATATGACCATATTGTGAAAGCACACATAGTCAAGACTCAAACAGACCATTCATTGTTAAACAAGTCTTATGGATGAACATCTATCTCCTTACCTCTATGAAAGGTCTTGCAATCTTGGGTGCAATGGTTTCACTGACAGACGGTTCCTGAGAAAGCACCACAAATTCTTCAGCTTTCACAGGAAAACCAGCATCATCCATGGGTGAGTAAACTTCAAACAGCTCCTGGATAGTTCGCTGAACACAAGCAATGAGCACAATCATTTCTAGGACAGACCCAGTCCTGTACCTGACCTGAGCCTTGGGCAGCATAAAACCCACCAGAGAATCATTCCTCATTAGTGAAGTAAGATCAAAATAAAACAATTCTGTTCACTGTGGCATTCCTCACTGAGTGAAATTGGGAGGTGAGACAGGGTTCCCCTGTGTAGGCCAGGCTGATTTTGAGCCTCCTGCCTCAGCCTCCTAAGTGTCCTGCACTACCATGACCAGTTATTGAGGGTTCCTAACAAATGAGAGATACCTGAGTTAAGAATGCCATGGAGTAGTCATTTCCCTGAGCAGCCACTTCACGGATCAAATCTTTAGTTCCATTTTTCAACAATTTCTCTTCAATAGAATTACCACTGACAAGCCTACAAAAGAAAAGAGGAAAAAAATACGTATGTATACGTGTACAGATGAAACAATAGTTAAGTCACCTAGAAACATGCCAATACCAGGTACAGGCGTCCAGATGGCAACCAGAGAAGCAAGAGATGTCTCACATGCTAATCAACACCTATTAAGTCAGTGTCTGTCAAACTCCAATTTCAACTCTAGTGAGCTCTGGAAGTCTGTGGTGCATCCCTCTGCTTGCCAATGTTTCTCCCACCATTTTCAACCTAGACATATCTCACTGAGTCCCGCACTCATCCCCACTCTCTATCCTCTGACACTTTCTGACACAAGCAGAGTGATTCTGACTTGCCCAGTGAGAGACTTAAATTAAGAGATGTCCCATTCTCTCTTGAGTATGAACAGTGTCCATCTGTCTCCTACAAGTTGCTAGGTCAACAGAGTGCTGTGGGTGTTGTCCCCACTTAACAAACAATGGAATAGTCTCAGGGTAGTATCCCAAGCAGGCCCCATCATCCAGTCTAGTGTCTCTGTCTCTCTCTCTCTCTCGTTCTCCGAGACAGGGCTTCTCTGTAGCTTTGGAGCCTGCCCTGGAACTTACTCTGTAAACCAGGCTGGCCTTGAACTCACAGACATCTGCCTGCCTCCCCCTCTTGAGTGCTGGGATTAAAGGCATGCACCACCACTACTACCAGGGTTGCTTGCTTGCTTGCTTTATTTTCCTTCTTTCTGTCTGTCTTTCTTCCTTTCTTTTTTCGGTTCAGTCTACTATTTTCTAGTTCACTGCTTTGTTTTAAAACATAATTTTAAAACTTTTTATATGTGGGTATTCTGCCTGCATGTATGTCTGTACATCATTTGCATGCCAGGTGCCCATGAAGGCCAGAGAGTGGCACTGTAGCACTGGATTCACTGAGACTGGAGTTACAGACAGTTGGTGAGCTGCTATGTGGGTGCTGGAGCCTCTGAAGAGCAGCCATCTCTCCAATTCTGCTTACGTGCTTTTAGGATACTAAATGCTAAAAGTCAAGAAAGCTTAAACTACTTTAACAAAAATTTCCACAGGGATAAAAAGAACAAATGAGAATTTTCCAAGAGAGAAAAAAAAAAAAAACAAAAAACTCTACATAGGGAACATAAGAAAAAGTGACCAATTGAGGCCTGGAGAGATGGCTCAAAAGTTAAAAGCACTGACTGCTCTTCCAGAGGATCTGGGTTCAATTTCCAGCATCCATATGGCAGCTCACACCTATGTGTAGCTCCAGTTTCAGGGGCTCTGAAACCCATGGCAAAACACCAGTGCACATAAAAAATAAAGTATCTTTAAAAAAAAAAAAGTCACCTATCAAGAAGAACTGCTGTTTCAAAGCAGGTTCAGTATGCACAGTCTATTATGTATGAGCATGAGGAATGGGAAAGCAGTCAGATTCTAATCCATGAGATTACCACCAAAACAATTCTATTTCTGCCTACCTTTGGTTTATAAACACACCAACACTCTGCATGCACAAAACAAGATGGCACCACCTTAACACAAGTAATAATAGCACATACACAAGGTGGGGTTTTGTGATAAGTTATCACTGTGTAGCCCAGGCTAGCTTCAAACTCATGATCTTCCTGACTAAGCCTCCTGAATGCTGGGATTGTTAGCGTGTGCCACCATGTCCAGTATGAGAAACATTTTTTAAAATAATAACTGAGAGAGAGAGAGAGAGAGAGAGAGAGAGAGAGAGAGAGAGAGAGAGAGAGAGAATGAGAACACAAGCACACAGGCATGTATGTGCCACAACTCATGTGTGGAAGTCAGAGAACAACTTGTTATCACAACTGTTATTGTCAGTAATAGTGACAACTCTCCTTTTACCCTTATAGGTCCTGGAGATTGAGTTCAGGTCATCAGGCCTGGTGGTAAATACTTTAGTCAGTTGAGCTATCACATGGGCCTTGTGGGTGACTTTTTAATAGATATAATATACAATGTGGTCCTCAAAGCAAAATAAGCAGCCATCTTCATCACATCAGCTGTGCCTGCTTGCAAGAGAACACCATGAGCGGACCTATTGACTGCTGATGTTCTCTCAGAAAGATGGACTGGGAGAGGGTCACAGTAGTCTTATCTTTGTATGTGATTCTGCACTAACTGCATGTGGAGGGGCTAGAGTATAGACCCAGGAAAGATGGGAAGAAGGGATTCTATCTATGCAGCTATATAGAAGTTGCCATTTATTCTAGGGTGCAGCTGCTGCCTCGAGGTTACCCACATTCATTTAAGAAACCACACAAGCTCTGTAAGTAAGCCCAATAAATTCACTGCAATGTTTCCCAAGTTAAGCTTTAGTGGCATCAAACTTTGGCTTGCCTTTAGGACCTTCCTTATAAGGAGATAAATGGGAAGGAATTTTTGCAATACATGTTTTTATCATTATTTGTCTTTCCAACCCCTTCCTCTAGGCAGCCAATGCAAAGGCTATTTTAGCAAAATGTTTTTAGCTTGGGTGTATCTTGACAGGCTTTTGATGTGTGCAGCATGAAGTAAATCATGCTGTCGTGACAAGCTAACCTACACTTTGCTAAGTGTAACAACCTTTGCTAAGAAGCATGAAGAAGGTCCCTGTGAATATGCTTTCCTTCTGTCTGCAACGGGTGTATGGCTACACCCTAATGGGTACTCCCCATTCTTGCTGCAATGAACAACCTTACGCTATGGGGCAGACAGGATAAAGGACATGGCATTTTAATTTCAACAAGTCTTCTCATGCTGCTTTAGAAGAGCTGAGGCCCTCCCTGTGCCCCATGGACATGGCAGCTTCCATTATTAGACTCAGCTTCTCTTTGATATGCTGCCTGTCTGCAGACCTGGAGAGACATTTCATATGGAACCAGAGTATCATGCTGCCCCACAGTGAACTGCAAATTTTTCAGTATGTGACTCTTGGAATTGACTATTCATACTCCTAGGCCCTCTCTAGTCCCACTTTTAAATAAAACTGATCTAGCCTTTGCCTTAAGAACTGTAAGCCATTTCCTCCAATCTATTATTTACCTGTTTATTATAGTTTTCTTTCTTTTTTCTTTAAGATTTATTTATCTATTATGTGCACAGTGTTCTGCCTGCATATATGCCTGCAGGCCAGAAGAGGGCACCAGATCTCATTACAGATTGTTGTGAGCCACCATGTAACTGCTGGGAATTGAACTCAGGACCTGTAGAAGAGCAGCAAGTGCTCTTAACTTCTAAGCCATCTCTCCAGTCCTTATTATATTTTTCTCCAAAACTCAACCTAGAGCCCATTCCTCTTTCGCCTGTCTAGACTATGTTGTGTTCCTAAGCAGAAAACCACAGCACCATTCACTCACTTAGACCAACTAAGTAAAGGGTCCAGCACACTCACACATTAGAATAACAAATAACAACCAGAAATTTAAAAGTAGGCCATGGGCCCTTCAGCCTTCCCAATTAGTTGTAAATGGCCAGTTACAATTTAAATGCTTGAAGACGAGACATATCTCAAGTCTTTCAACAGATACTTTGTATTTTATAATTCTTAGAACAACACAAATATAAACTGTGCTCTCCAGTTATTCTAAAAAAGATGCAACATGTGAGCAATGAATACCAGTAAGCCAACCAGGCCTAAGCCACACAACTGATTACAAATTCAAGCAAATGTCAAATACAGCGACCAGACAAAACAGCAGCACTAAAACATGTCTAAAAGGAAAGTAAGCCTTGCAGTTATGTAGGAATTTGTAAAATTCAACTGCAGCATATTTATTACATCTGGCTCTACCTCTTATGCTCTACTCAATTCCTACACCCAGACAAAGTTCATTATGTGCACTTCTATGAGTTAGCCAGGATTGTCATCACCTGTATATATGGATGTCCTTGCATCTCCCAATTCTATCACACCACTCCTGGGCCTTGGCATCCATAACTGGATTTAGGTCATTGTCATAAAACACCACGGTGTCAGCCTCAACAAGGTTTATGCCAGTGGCACGGCTATGGGTAGAGAGAAGGGCACAGAAAATCCGCCTGTCTCTGTTGAAACTCCTCATCAGCTCCTGAGAGGAAACAAAGTACTCAAATGAACATTTCTGGAGAACACTGGGAGACCACTGACACTTTGGATGATCTGTTTTATAACAGTCTCATTTGTCCCATGGATAAAATCTTACCCTGGATGCATGTAGTTCCTTCTGTCCATAAGCATCTGTGTGTGATGTTTAGACAATACAGGTGTCATATACATAAGATGTCATGCCTTATCTGGTACTTTCTGTCAGCCCAATCTGTAGGCCCCACAAGAAAGTAGAGTCTTGCTAGGGAGGGAGCTGTGCTTTCTCCTCTATCCTCAGGCAATGCCAGGGCACTCTACAGGCAAGAAGCCCCCGGAGTAAGGCTGAGGAAGTACAACAAGATCTCTCTAATCACTTGGGACAATGAATTGTACACAATGAAAACATGAGTACTTTTCTTCTTAAATTATTTCCATGCCAAAACAGAACTAAAAGTTGAACAATCATCTTCGTTCAAATAACAACCCAATTTTCTATACTATTACCAATAAAACAGGCTCTTTTCTATTTGCATCTAAGCTGCATAGGAATCTTATATTTGCTATGGAACAAAAAGAGGGTAACTCAAGCCTTGTGCAGTACCCTATCTTTTTTGCACTCAGGACCCCTTGTACTCAGGCTTATATTGAGAGACTTCTAGTAAGGACCTTCTAGTTTGTCACATGGAGCTGTGAAGACAATTTGCGGTTCACTGCCAAGGCACAGACCTTCTTTGTGTATTCTCTTTGGCTAAATACTGAGCAGTCACTCTGTTACTGATCACAGCCTATCATGTGCAATTCTACAGTGAACAATTTTATGTGCCAATCATGTAGTGAGGCATTCTTGCTGTTGTGTGGAAGTCTTGGATAGGGACCACTAGATCAAGTGTCTATCCCTCTCTGAGGTTGGCAAGCATGCTGCTTTCTAAAGTTATGCTAAAGAGGATCCTACCAGCACTATTAACCAAATGTTAAAAATTAGCAAATATGGCAAGTAAAACATGGATATATTTTTCAATTCATATTTCTTTGGAAGTTAGTCTAAAAAGCATTCATATCTTTGCTACATAGCCACCTCTTAAAAGTATGTCAGTACTAACCCAATGTGACTACATATTACCCCTATTTATGTGTTCTGAGACATGCTTATTTGGCAGGAGGGAGAACAAAACATCAGGAAAAGAGTCAGTTTGGAGCTAGATGGGTTATGGGACACTGATCTCACAGCTGTAGGAAGTGAGGCAATTACCATGACAGGAAGATTATTTACCTGCCGTTGTTCACTGTTGGCATTTTCATCAATCCGTACATAAGTGAGATAATGGAAGTTCAAGAACATCTCTAAAATGTCCAGCATAAGAACCATCTGAGATAAAATTAATACTCGACGTCCTTCAGATTTCAGTTTCTGTAGCAGGATTGCCAAAGCTTCTAACTTCCCTAAAAAAAAAGAAAGGAAGGAAGGAAGGAAGGAAGGAAGGAAGGAAGGAAGGAAGGAAGGAAGGAAGGAAGAGTCTTATAATCCAGAACAAGTGTATGTCACTTCATAATCCATGACAACAGGGTCTGTCATACCTGAGTCAAATTGTACCAGCCTCAGCTCCGGGAACTGCAATGAGCGCAATGTTGTCAGCTGCTGCAGCTGCCGGTGGTAGGGGCGGGTATGTTCTCTCAGGCACTGCCTCAGAGCTCGCAACCTGCTGCTATACAGTGAGGGTGGCCTTGCCACCCACAGGGAGGGTGGCGTAGCCACTACTGGAGGAATCACACAGGCCACCCTAAGGAGCAGAAATCATGTGTGGTCATTACGTGCCAACCTTGTAGCCTCTGGCAGCAGCAGTGAGGCTTCTAGCCAAGGACAGAACCCTCTGGCAGTGTGTATTGCCAGACAAAAGAAGTCTAAGCTCCTGATTCTATCACTACAAGGTAGCATAATCTTTCACAATTAAAGAACACCACCCCAAGAAACTTCCATCAGGACAGATCTAAATGATTAGCACAGAGCATTCTCTAGACCACAGCCATTGGCTCAGATATTCTTGCTGGGTCTCTTGGTACAAAAGTAAATTGTCTCTGGATGCAAACCTTCTAAATGCTGCAGGTCCATGTAACTGAGAGGGGCCAGACTCAGAACACCCTGAAGACAAACAGAACGGCAGTGCCATGGCCAACTTGACACTACCTGCTAAACTCTAGTCATATACACCAGAAAACCTTCCCCTGGGCATTAGCCGAAGCTCAGTTTTAAATTTTATTTATTTACTTACTTTTAATATTTTTTAAATTTATTTAGGTGGGGTAAATAACTCTGGCTGGCCTAAAGCTCACAGATATTCATTTGCCTGCCTCTGTCTCTCAAGTGCTGGAATTAAAGGTGTTTACTATCATGCCCAACTACTTTTATTTTTAGTTATGTTTATACATGTGTGTTTATGCAAGGGCTTGTACATATGCATGCAGTGCCTTTAGAGACCAGAAGACGTCAGAGCTCTTGGAACTTGAAGCACTTGTGAACTCCTTAACATGGGGGCTAGGAACCAAACTGAGTCCTCTACAGAAGTAATACGGGCTCTTAACTTCTTAAATTGTCTCTCCAGTCCCTGAAGCTGGGTCTTGGTGGTTTGCTCCCAAGTACATTTCCACTGAAGTGGTCCTCTGTGATGTATAAAGACAACCAGCATTTCAAAGATAAACAAAGGCATGAAAACAAATGGCTGCAAATCTAGCACACAACCTGGGAAGCCCTGGCATAGGTGGCTCAGCATAGGAAGGGTTCCCTGCCCTTTTCTTCACTAATTAATTGATCTGAGACCTGAAAGGCAGGCTCTGAACACTGAGCTCAGGCACTGGGTGATCAGGGCCTTCCTTTGGACAGGGATTAACAATATAGTTCAGTCAGACAAAGAAAATGAGCCAGAAGTTGAGCCTGGAGAGCAGGGCCAGGGCATACAGAAACTCGCAAAGAGGGTCAATAGTCTCAACAGAAGCAGAAATATCAAGGCATAGCAGGAATAGTGTGATGACAGTGGCACCAAGCCCACTAGCACTGGTCTACTAACTTGTTCTGAATTCTGTTCTTCAATGTCCCCAAGTAGCATATGGCTAGTTTTCTGGGTCAGTTTTCTAAAAGAGCTAGCTAATAACCCAATAACCAGGTCCTCTTGTCCCAAAGATAGAGACCCCCAAACCATTTCAAACCCCCAAGAAATTCAAAAGGACAACTTGGGGGAAAGCAATTAAAAATAAGAACATTTAAAAAAAAAAAAAAGCCAAAAGAATGAAGTACTACAAGATGTGGTGAATCACACCAGCACTTGAGAGGAGGAGGCAGGAGCATCAGCAGTTCAAGGAAAGTCTAGGCCAGTTACATGGAATTGGAAGCCAGCCTGTGCTACCTGAGAACCAAAATTAAAAGAAGAAAATTGCTTATGTATAGCAGAGCAAAAGAACAAAAAATAAAGGATAAAAAATATTTACCTGCATACACTAGCTCACCTGTCAAGAACATCTTGAAGAGATTCTTGACGTTGATCCAATGTCACAACCAGATCGCCTTTACTTTTTGAGGGTGACATGTAACAGTTTGCTACTCTGGCACCCGTCCCAAGGTTGCTATCTAAAGACCAGCACAAAGGCCTCTTCCTTCTAGCAGGCAGGGAACAAATCCTCAACAAGTCTCTGCCATACACTGGAGCTTGGGAACAGCGCCGCTCATTGACAAAATGCATCTGATCCAAGCGTTCCTTCAAAAGTCTGCTTTTTTCCTCCTTGATCACAACATCAGAAAAAAATGACAAAAGAAAAGTTATTTGAGAAACAATCAGACAAAATCATCTCACTAAACACTTTGGGAACTATTATGCACACATTCATTTCAACATCCATGGCCTATTTCTATGAACTACAAGCAGAAAAAAATGAAGAGGCAGAGAGCTTTCTCTCTCCTCCTCCCAAGAGAGAGAGAACATTTATAACAGAGGAAAAGACAAGACAAAAGGGATGTCTGCATTTAGAGACCCACATCAATTTCTTTCATTGGGAATGAGTGTTAAATCAAGGCTCTAATTCAAAGAGCATGTGCATCTTTGAAATTCATAAACTGAAAAAGATCCACAGGAATCTTGGCTGCCACAGAAAAGCTCCTAAAAGCTGCCTGCCTCAACACTGTGCATTTCTCACTGTGTGCCCCTGCATCTAAGCCTTACCTGGGTGGGCCCTGCAGCAGGAGAAGCTGGTTTGGAAGCGAGCCCAGGTTCTCCAACAGTCATAGCGCTCACTGCTACTCGACCGGGAACACCAACTACAAATGTAAAAGCAAACAGCTGAAGGGAATGAGGGTGCAGTTGAATGCTTGAGGAGCACCATCCCTAACAACCTATGCTCCCCACCCCCAAGAGAAAAAAGCACAAGAGGAAAGCCAATATGCTTTCCGTTCACAAAGGTGGACTGCCAGGCCAAGGTCAGCTCCTGAAATCCCAACAATATAAAAGGAGCTGGCTCTAAGCATCTAGTGCATCAAAGCTACATCTAGAACTGCAGTGAGGACTGTTCTGAAATAGACAGATCACATACCTGTCCCTGCCCAAGCCAGCCTCATATCCTCCTTTGTCCTACACTGGTGAAAAACTACAGGTCATCAGCAAATAGTGAGTAATAGCTCCTTGCTTGCCCATGAATCGAACCCACCCACCAGTCCTAATATACTGAGCACATCCAGGCAAGGGTTGGGGCTTAGAGAAGCAGGCAGAAAAAAAGGACAGAAGCTGGAACCCAGCAGCATTTGGGCAACAGCCTGCTAGAGCAGTGTGCAAAGCCTGCACCAAGCACTCTACTCTTGGAGCTCTAGGCTAAGTTACTAAACATTTTGTGCTTCCGAAGTTTCCTTTATATATTTATATATATAAACATATAATATATAATAAAGTTTTTATTAATATACATATAAATTATATATATAAATAAAAATAAGCCTTTAAAGTATCAGTGTTTTGCCTGCATGTATATTGTGTTCCACATGTGTGCCTGGTGCCTGCAGAGGTCAGAAGAGGATGACAGATCCCCTGAGTCACAGATGTGAGCCACCATGTGGGTGCAAGGAAACAAACCCAAGTCCGCTGCAAATCAACAAACGCTCTTAACTGATGAACCAACTCTCTGACCTCCACAGTTTTTTATTAGAATAGGACAGTGGGGTTTGGTCATATTCAACTAGTACATTTGGGAGCAAAAGAAATAAACAAAGCTAATGCCATAACATGTGTGGAAACCAGACTATCACAAATAAGGTTTTGACATACAAGAAGGCCCATGGCCTGAGGTGCATGACCCCTCCCAGTCATTACAAAGAAAAGTCAGGAAGACATTCTCACCAAGCCCTCCTCCTGTTCAGAACACCCTACCTTGTGGGGTCAAGGGCGCAGGGCTAGGGCCACTGGTTGGGGGCTTGCTTCCCAGGGTGCCATGCACAGCGCCTGCCTGAGACACGGTCTGCATCACCACAGGGCCAGGGGCTCGCAGGTAGGGTTGCCCAGGGGCTGACACGATCTGAAGTACACTACCTGCAATCACACGTCCACCAGGAGCATCAGTAACAGGTGGGTGCACAGTAACACGCTAGCCACTTCCAAATGGTACAGTAACAAATGAGTCAGTATACTGCACACACACACATCACGTTTACATAAGTAAATATGTCCACAACTCAGAAACTCTGAGGGAATATTTTGAAAAATCCCAGACAGAAACAGAAAATCAGAGTTTGCTTTATACCACATCAAAAAAAGACCACTAACCCTGCACATATCCAGGCACATACCCAACAAGAACCACAGTTGTCCTAAGGCTGTGAAGGTCACATAAACACTCCCAGACCCATGTAGCTATTGCCAAAAGGACGAAAAACTACCAGAAAGAGCCCAGGTGCACATGATGACTCTGTAGCTGCTTTTTAAGAGACTGTAACTTTTCTATTATATATGCCCAAACCTTATCACCAAATGTGTGACAAGAAAACCAAATTAACCACCAACTACATTCATAGATAGCCCTGAGTCTTGAGGTCCCAAGCCCTGAAGTGCCATGACAGTCGTTCAGCCAGAATTCAGGGTAGAGTCTTCTGAAGCTGCTGGAGTGGTGTGCAGGAAAACTAGTGCTGCCATAGATACCTGTGAAATCTTAACCTGAAGGTAAGCAGCCAATGATCACCTGGTGCAACTATTGTCACATATCACTGAAGATTAATTTTAAGGAACTACTCAAATTTCACTACCTCCATTTCTTTGAAAGCAATAACTACAGATTCTTAGCCCAAGGTATGAGAGCTTTGGATCCCAGAGTTAAAATTAAAACTTGAATCTGGCACAAATCTTGAGGTCTCAGCTATGAGACTGAGGCAGGAGGCTTCTGAGATGGCTTGATCTCAGAAGTCACAGGTCGCCGGGCGGTGGTGGCGCACGCCTTTAATCCAAGCACTCGGGAGGCAGAGGCAGGCGGATCTCTGTGAGTTCGAGGCCAGCCTGGTCTACAAGAGCTAGTTCCAGGACAGGCTCTAAAGCTACAGAGAAACCCTGTCTCAAACCCCCCCCCCCAAAAAAAAGAAGTCACAGGTCAGTCTGGGCAACATAGTAAGAATCCAACTGACAGGCAGATGGGTAGGTAGAACATTTTCCCTATATAAACTGCTAGTCTTCTGGCACATTCATATTAGAAAGCAACAAACATTTCTATTCTGACTTACGAAAGAAAAAACTTTTCAAAGAGAAGATGGTACTGATAAAAACAAACAAAAAACCAAAAAAAAAGAGTATTACTTATTTAGGGCACTGCCAAAGTGACTCAAGAATGTTATCACATCATTCCTTAATAAGCCCTGATGTGAAACTTGTTACCATCACTTCTGGATGAAGAACCTGAAACTCAATGGTCAAGTTACCCTGCCACCCAGACAGGTTCTCAAGTGTATATCTCTGTCCGTCTCAACGTTAGTATCAGCTGGTTGTCTCTTACCTTGTAACTGCAGAGGCTGGCCTGCTGTTAGCTGCCGCAACTGGCTATGTGACAAGGTAAACTTGTTCCCCTGAAACTGCAGTGTCACAGGTGTCTCTGGCTGGGCAACACGGCTCTGTGGCCCTGCAATGGATGCCAGCTGAGCTATTTTCACTACTTCCCCACCTGTTAAAACACAGAAGAAAAGCTGAACTAACATCACATGGAGTGAAGTTATTGACCATTATACAGCAATCACTATATATAATGATTGCCTATACTATGCTCAAGTGTTTTCAAAAAACTAGTTAGGTATTGCTTTCTATCATTTTAAAAAAAGTTATTTTAAGACAAAAGAAAAATACTAATATCAGACTTTAGTGATTAATCTACTTAATCACAACTGGTAAGGACTTTTAGTATCAACTCATCAAACTATTTTTTTAATTATTTATTATGTATACAGTGTTCAGTATGCATGCATGTACACCTGCAGGCCAGAAGAGGGCACCATATATCATTGTGAATGGTTGTGAACCACCATATGGTTGCTGAGAACTGAACTCAGGACCTCTGGAAGAGCAGCCAGTGCTCTTAACCTCTGAGCCATCTCTCCAGCCCCAACTCATCAAACTATTAAGGAATACTTTTTCTTTTCTCTACAAATAATAAAAGGAGAAAACCAGTAAATATAAAAAATATCAGAGGTCTATTTGTATTAAATTGGAAAATCTTCAGAGGACTTACAAAATTTGAAAAAGTATGTGTCCAGCACATCAACATAAAACAATAAATTTTAATTACACATGCTTCTAAGTCTAGGAAAGCTTAAATAAGTAAGTCAGACACAAAACTCTAAGTTTACACTAACTCAAATGAGCTCAGAGGATTTGATATTTCAGAGCAAATGATCAGAAACTTAAAGGTTTTACCCAACAAGTGCTATCCAAGTTCAAATGCTCCTCTCCCAAGAAAACCCATGCCAGGATTAGTAAAAGTACCATAAGGAGAACAGTTAGTAAAGGACTACCAAACTACCTGAAGATGCCTTGCACACAAAATAACTGTGTACAAGGAAGGGGAAATGAAAATCAGAGATAGATGTACACACAGACACATAAATCTCCCATCAGCACTCCAAGATAGGTAAAGCCAGTTGAAACACTCACTCCATACAACACATGTAAGTCCTTCCATACTAATGTAACTCTCATTACCTACGGAAACATGAGGTACGCGCAGCTTTCTCCTTTCACGTGCCTAGGACAACCACTCCTCACTGCTGGCCAGAGAAGAGATTCCCAGTCTCTCCTGAGGCTTTTCCCTCCCTTCCCAGTTTTCCAAAAAGGCCTCAATGTGACTCGGCTACATTGTAAATAAGAAACATTTTATGATCTATAATACTTTAAGTTGGCATAATTTCCATAGTAGGCTGGATACTGGTCTATAGAAGATCTGGAAATCTGCCAATCCCATTGCTGGCAGTACAAAATTCTTAGTTAAAAAAAAAAAATTAGTTAACAATTAGTTGTTTTAGTCACTGAATTGTTGAGAAATGTCTCTGTTGAGCAAGAATTCATGCCAAGTTTAAACTTGGAAATATGTGAGAAACCAAAAACTAACAGTATCTAGATAGAAACCCAGTGCCAGTTCATGTCTCACCACTTGCCCCCCAGAGTGGACCCTGGCACTGCTGGAATAGAACTAAGGCTAAGGCTAAATGAAGGTGCTAGCCCTGAACACCAGTACAGCACAGGAGGAAAGCAGAGCTGGTTGAATGGGGAGGAGAAAGAGGAGAACAGAGTAGGGCCGTGGACAATGACCTCTGGCAAGGCCCCACCATGACAGGCATCACGCTCCAGGCCTGGATTGAGGGACAGACAGAGGCAGTGGACAGCAAAGGCTCTTCAGACATCCCGTGTTCCTGACATACTGCTCCAAGGCAGTGAGAGCAGACTCTGGACAGTAAGGCCACTTACTGGGCAAGCGGGCCTGGGCCTGCGAGGTAAGCACTAGCCGCTGGGGCGGTGCACTCTGCCCGGCCACCAGCGAGGGGGCCTGGGGCGGGGGCAGGGGTGGGCCTGGGGTGGAGGCCTGGACAGCGGTCTGAGCCCGCAGTTTCGAAGGATGGGCTGGGCCTGTTGCTGTGCTGGAAGTCGAGGTGGGTTGGTGTCGAGGCGCACCGACGGAAGCCTGAGAGTTCTGAAACGGGGCTGCTGCTGCTGCAATCAATAAGGTTGTTTTGTGCAAAGCTGTTAGAGGTTCTTCATAACATGCAGTATTTTACAACCGAATGTTAAGGAAATTACATAAACATTATTTCACAGTCTCTCAAATGAGAAGCCCACTCTTAGGAAACAAACATGGAGGAGCTTGTACAGTCTTTAGGTTAAGAGAAACTTAGGGCTCTGCCTGTTGTCAATCACTAAAGCACCCTGTAGGCTGACAGAACACACAGGGCAAACATCTTGAACTAGAAAGGGCTGTCAAAATGCTCCAAGCTGTTAGGAAGCACTCTGTAAACACACAGAAGCACCCACTCTCTGCACTACAGAAACCTTTGCACTGCTGTGTTCAGATGAGGCTAAGACCACTTCCAGGACTTTCCCTGTCCCCTTACCAAGTGAAGCTAAAACAATAGCACCAAATGCAACAGGAAGGCTCAGAACTTTCCTGAACAACCTTGACATACTTTAAGAAAAACACTTTATAGAGGTTGCCCACCTGCTCAGCTAAGGTGAACTTTCTTCTATAGGGAAAACCCAGAACAGAAAACAAATCTCTACAACCAGGCACAGTGTTGCATGCCTGTAAATCCCAGCACTCAGGGGACTGGAAGCAGAGAGATTGTGAGTTTTAGACCATCCTGGGCTACATAGTAAGATCCTGTCTCAAAAAAAAAGAAAGAAAGAAAAGAAAAAAGAAAGAAAGAAAGAAAGAAAGAAAGAAAGAAAGAAAGAAAGAAAGAAAGAAAGAAAGAGTGTCTTCAATTCATCAAGATCTGTAGGTAGCACTTTCACAGGCCATTTGGAGGTTTCCAGGCCCTACAGCAGTGGCTATAACACTCAGTAGGCCAGGAACAGGGTGGCAGGAGCTTTCCCAGTCTTCTACAAAAGAGAGCTAATTATGTAAGATACCTTTTGCATCTGGGTTGGCAGAAAAAGTAGCAATCGGTGGCCGTCCTCGAACCTGGCCCTGTGGGGCAGCAGTGGCTGCATTGGTGGTTGCCATCCGAGGTGGATGTGTGCTGGGGAATGCCACGGTGCGACCCTCAGGCTTCTGGCCATACTGCACAGGCTGAAATAACCTAGATGCCCATTGGCCCAAGCAGAAGACACAAACATCACCACATTGCAGATAGCATAGGTTCTAGAGGACTGCCCCTCAGAGACAAGCTGTGAAGGCAAGTTAAAGAGGCAAAGAGCAGGAACAAGGTAACTCCAAATAACATTGGCAAGAAGCTTGTGTCCAACATGTGGAACCACTGACAAACTCTGTACTCAAAGGTCAACATCTCAATCAGTAATATAAGAATACTGTTTAATCTCAACTATTAGGAATATGTCAAAGTATGTAAAGAGAAAAACACCTCTGGCATATAACATCTAACTACAGTTTAAAGCAACAGCAAAGAAAAACCAAATTCTCTACTAGTACATGTGACAAGACAGCTTATGAAATGGACAGAAATAACAGGAGCTGGGAAGGTGCACAAAGTGCCCAACTAGGCAGTGATTCTAGTTTGATCATAGAGGTAAGAGTTCTCTGACCTAGAAAATGGAAGGACAAACAAGAAGCCAGCCATAGAAACCTTTTAACAAAGCCCAGATAAGTACAAGTAGAAGGCCTTGTCAGTAATGGCTATAGGCTTCCTATATGGGTCTGTCAGGATTGAGCTGAGCTATTAAGGATGGCAAGCAGGTCACAGTCCCAAGGAAGTCTGAAAAAGAGCTTGAAGAATGGGTTTCTGACCTGTACAAATGTCCTCTTTATTTCTAAAAAAAATAAGTATTTTCTTGTTTTCCTTTTTCACCTAGGCACAGGATTTTGCTTCCTTTTCACCACCGGGTTTGGTATGTTCAAAAGCATTTACATCCTGATTTCATCACTTATCTCTCCTGCCTCATGATCTCCCTCACTCCAAATCACCATTTATATTGTAGTATCACTTGTAGTCTGCCCTTGTTCTGGCCCATAAGCATACTCTGTACTCTTCCCAATCAGTTGTCTGACCTTGCCATGACAGATACTGACTAGTCAGACAGCAAACTGTTCTCAGCCCTATCATCTCCCCAAATCCTAAAGTTTACTCTTATTAAACATAACCAAGAAAAGTGACTCTCAGATTCACTGCCTCTACGTGAGTAACTTGTTAATGTAGTTGTGCTCACTGAAACCAGAGACATTTGGGACATTATCAAGAGCACAGCTTTTCTTATCACCACTGACTAAGGTAAGCTAGAGGAAGGGATTGCTTATGGCCCAGGCACTTGATCTTTCAACAAGCAGAAAGTCCTTAGAATAGTGAATATGACAGATGAACCACATGCTGCTTCTAACCCATCCATGTACCTGCTGGCCTTGAGCTTCATGGCTGCTGGCCGGGCTGTGGGAGGTGGTGAAGCAAAGACTTCCTCCATGAGTTTCCGAGTCACCTTTTTCTTACACAGTAATTCAGCTTCATGGCGAGCGATTTTATTTTCTAGCCCAATGAGATCAAATATAGAAAGATCGGTTTCCTAAGAAGAAAAAGAAATAAAAAAAAGAAAGAAAAGAAACATTTTGTAATAGGTGGTCAGATGAAAATATCTGACCAAGAGTCAAGACCTACTACAAGGTAAGAGTCAATTGAGGAAGCTATTTCACATGGTAGGCCAAGCTGTCTCATGCTTGGGCTAGGAAAGATCATGCCTCCTCAGAGGGCTAGATTTCCTTTTCATAATGGGACAACAACTGTTTTCACTTTCCCCAGTGTCATGTGAACAGAGATATTGAGAGAGAGAGACAACCTGGAACTGCAGAGGAACATATGCAACCAATCATAACCTGAATAGTATGGAGACAAACAGCAGTCTTCCCCAGGAAAGAGGAGGGGGCAAGTGTGTACCTCCATGTGCTGATCAGTGTGTGGGAGTGACCCCTGTAAGGCTTACTGTAAAGACTACTCAGTGCTAGTCAGAGTGGAACCAATCAGATTGAAGTGGGAGTACCCTCTGTATGCTGTGACTACCATTAATGAATAAAGAAACTGCTTTGGACCTATAGCAGGGCAGAACTTAGCTAGGTGGAGAAAACTAAACTGAATGCTGGGAGGAAGAAGGCAGAGAGAGGGAGAGGCCATGTAGCCCAGAGACAGACAACAAAACTTTACCCAGTAAGCCACAGCCATGTGGTAATATACAGATAAATAGAAATGGGTTAAATATGTAAGAGTTAGCCAATAAGAAGCTAGAGCTAATGGGCCAAACAGTGATTTAAATAATATAGTTTCTGTGTAATTATTTTGGGGCTGAGCAGCCAAGAACTAACAAGTGGTCCCCCCACAACAAATTGGCACACCAATGTGGGTAACTACATCCACATAAAAACCTGAGAAAACCTGGAAAGCAATTCTAGACACTAAAAAACAAAGTTTAGCCACATTTATTTTCCCAAAAGGGCTTTGCTTGCTGATTCAACAGCAGCAGAAAAAAAGCTGCGCCATTTTGAAATGCAGGCTTTCTGGGCCTTGCTGCCAGTACGACCTCTGGCTCTTTCAGAAGGCCAAGCATTTAAATGGGGTTTATGAACAGAGTACTACAACTTGCTTAATGGCAACATAGACTGGCTGTGTACCTAAAAATGGGGCTGTGAGCATGGCTCTCAGAGGCAGCAAACAGCTCCATCATGCTGGGCTGGGTAGGGCAAGCAGGCAGTGCCATATTTCCCCTAGCAATGGTGCCGCTTAAGTTCATAAGAAGGGCTTAGCAGCCGAGCAGTGGTAGCGCACACCTTTAATCCCAGCACTCAGGAGGCAGAGGCAAGCGGATCTCTGTAAGTTCGAGGCCAGCCTGGTCTACAAGAGCTAGTTCCAGGACAGGCCCCAAAGCTACAGAGAAACCCTATCTCAAAAAAGAAGGGCTTAGCATTTTAAGAAACACTTCTGCTCAGAAAATAATTACAGATAACACAATAAAGACAAATTCTGATGAAAAAGACCTCTAAATTAGAAACAGTGTGTTTTAAAAATGTACATAGGCCTGGGAGAGAGAAGAAAAAGAGTATAGAGAGTTATAAAAAGAAGTAAATGGTTGGGCTGGAAAGATGGCTCAGTGGTTGAGAGCACTGGCTGATCTTCCAGAGGTCCTGAGTTCAATTCCCAGCAACCACATGGTGGCTCACAACCATCTGTAATGAGATCTGGTGCCCTCTTCTGGCCCGCAGGCATATAAGGAGGCTGAACACTGTGTACACAATAAATAAATCTTTAAAAAAAAAGGAAATGTTTTATTAAAGAAAAATATAAAAAAGTCTTTAAAGAAACAGAGTACAGATAGTCATAGATTAAAGGAATAAAGATAATAAATATTAAACTTGCAGAAAAAGTAATAGAGTAATAAAAATAAGCCACGTAAAGATGGAATGTACATAGAGAGTCTGGATTATATATATTATTGTGTTTTCTCTGACTTTTTTGACTGTGAAGGAGCTAAATAATCAATGTACATATTTTAAAGGTCTCTTATCTTCAAAATTTGGGTCTAAGGATATGTTGCTTTAGAAAAGAGGTTCTCCCTTTGTTTCCACAGAGGATGAGAACCTGGGAAATACTTCCAGACTAATGTGGTTTGATGCACCAAGACTCCCTGAAAAGTCGCCGTGAACACCCCCAAAAATTACTTGGCCCAACAAAAAGCAGGAAGCAGTATGGAGAAAACTATGCCCATATTCCCAAATATTGTTTATAAATGTTTGTTTATATTTAAAGAGGGATATGCTATAGAGATTTGCATTGGCATGAATCTTAGTTTGTTGATACAAATTTAAGTTCAATTTTGTTATATATATTTCTGCTCTTGATTAAAGTATTGTGACTGTATAGTTCATTTTAAAATGTAATGTATAATTAAGAAATACAGGCTAATAGATAATCATCTAAAATAGTCAAACCTGTAGTCATGTTAGCTAGATTTTCTAGATGTACAGAGATGTATTTCAGATGGATAGGCATTCTTCAAACCTTTCAAAGACTACAGAATATGGCCTTTAAAATGTTTTAAAACTTAGAACTTTTCATGACAATGAGACACATCTGCTCCTGGCAGCACCAATTACTTCAAGAGGAAGATGGGCATCGAAGAGGCTCCTCATGGAGTTTGCTAGCCATTTGGGAAAGAAACTGCCCTTGCCTGGACTGCTTGAAGGTATGCTATGTGAACTGGACATGCAGGACCCACAGAGAAATGACTGCTGAACTTGCCTAAAGGTGAGACCATCCTTCAGGGTTACTGCTTCATGACAAAGTCTGCCAGACATTCTGCAGGACACAAAGAAAGTAACTGACAAACTGTCAATATAGGCAGAACTGTTTTTGAAATTTCCTGCTTCATGGAAAAGTCTGCCAGGTACTTCGGGCCTATAGGCTGAAGATGGATGCCCCAACAATACAGAAGAACTTTGGGTGACTGTCCACACAGCAAGATGTCTCTGTCAATTCTAGAGTTTTGGAAGTTGCTTGCAATGCACTTCCTGTTTGCTTAGGTAATATTCTATCCTTCTGGAGTCTTTGATGGAGTTGAAGAATTTATATAGTTTTCCTTGTGATAAAAGGTAAAGTAGATATAAATACTGTAACTGTAATTCTTGCTTGATACCTGTTTTGTTATATGTAATTTTACTATGTTAAAGTTAAAACCTTTTTTTGTTATATGTAATTTTACTATGTTAAAGTTAAAACCTTCCTTTTTTTTATTTAAACAGAAAAAGGGGAAATGATGTGGGAGTCCCCTCTGTATGCTGTGATTACCATTAATGAATAAAGAAACTGCTTTGGACCTATAGCAGGGCAGAATTTAGCTAGGCAGAGAAACTAAACTGAATGCTGGGAGGAAGAAAGCAGAGAGAGGGAGAAGCCATGTAGCCCCACCGGAGACAGACGCCAATTTTGGTAAGCCGCAGTAACATGGCGATACACAGATTAATAGAAATGGGTTAAATTAATATGTAAGAGTTAGCCAATAAGAAGCTAGAGCTAATGGGCCAAGTAGTGATTTAAATAATATAGTTTCTGTGTGATTACTTTGGGACTGAGCAGCCGAGAACTAACAAGCGGCCTCCTAACACATCTAACACATCAGATTTATGGCCCTGGCCCTGGCAAGAGCAAGTATCCTGCTTTCCCCGGCACCACTAATGTATATTTCTTGGAACTTGAGATAACAAGAAAGCAGCAATACATTGAAGAGGATGAAAGACAAACAAAAAGAGGGTCATGGAAGCCCTCACACTGCTAGGGCAAATCAAGTGGTTCAGCTGGCAGTTCTTTAAAGAAATAGATGTTAGCTATGTAAGCCAGGAGCTCGACCTGAAGTGGACTCACAAGAACAATGAAATCCAAACTGTAGGAATGTTCTCATCAGCAATACTGATAGCAAGAGATGAAAATCACCTGATAAAAGAACAAACAAAATATGGCCTTTCACAACAGAATGCTACCCAGCCCTTAAAAGGAATGGCATTCTGACATACTGCAATGAGGATGAACCTTGAAAATACTCTAAGTGAAAGAATCCAGATAAAATTCTGTGAGCTATGCAAAGCCAGATAAGGGGCTGGAGAGATGGCTCAGAGGTTAAGAGCACTGACTGCTCTTCCAGAGGTCCTGAGTTCAATTCCCAGCAACCACATGGTGGTTCACAACCATCTACAATGAGATCTGGTGCCCTCTTCTGGCCTGCAGGCATACATGGAGGCCAAATGCTGTGTACATAATAAATAAATAAATCAAAAAAAAAAAAAAGCCAGATAAGTCCACAGAAGGCAACTAGACAGGAGACAGACAGTGGTTCTCAACCTGTGTGCATCCTGAACCTAAGACCATCGGAAAACACAGATATTTACATTACAATTCATAACAGTAGCAAAATTACAGTTATGAAGTAGCAACAAAAATAATTTTATGGTTGGGGGTCACCACAACATGAGACACTGTAATAAAGGGTCACAACATAAGTAAGGTTGAGAGAAAAAGGGTTGGAAAGAAATCCATATAACCATGTGGATTTTATCTAGAAAGTACTAAAAGTCCTGCACTACTTTTCTAAATCCCCTCTCTTACCTTCCAGAACTCTCTCTCCAGAACTCTGAGAATTAGAGAGGCTGACCGATACTGCAGAGAGCCTGCTGCATAGGAGGAGCCTGGTACCCGTGGCTCTACCAGCCCAGGATGGTTACAGATCCGCTGTAGCCGTGTCAAGACACTCAAGACACTGACAAAGTGTCCACTCTTCAGAGCTTCCTGGGTCCTGCTCATAGAGAAGAGGCAAGAGTTCAGTGTCAAGGGCAAATGTATGTTCATCGTTCAGTCTCATCATCAGTTACTTCCTTAGTTTCAGAAACATAGGAACTAACAAGATTTCCCAAGACAGTGAATTAGTTATACTGCACATTCAAGTCTACATTCCTACACAGGTCTCTACTGAGTCACTCCAGAGAGGCAGAGACAAAGGGTTAGTACAAGCCAAATCTCAAGGAAGACTGTTCCTTTGTAAAGGGACCATGTTTCAATAATATCACGATCACTTATCCTGAGGAGTAGAAGCACTCAAGGTATGGACTGACATGTAAAAAGAACCATTAAGTCAGAAGGTGGGATCAGAGTACCCCAGAAAGCACATCCCCTGGTCCTGCGAGGAGAGTGCACAGATGAGATGGTAAACAGGCTACAAGCCAAACCCTGCTGCAGAATCAGACAGAGATCCACAAGGCACACCAGGATCAGGGAGCTGCAGTATGGAATAGAGCTTTTGAACGAGGAAGGGGTCTCCCAAGTCAGGTAGTGAAGAATGGCATCTGGAGAGCTTGAGAGAGGGATGCAGAACCACAATGAGATGACTGCAGGCTCCACACCCAAGCAACTTATCAAAAAGGTGTCTAGAAAGAACTGGGCTCAGGAGGTAGCCTGAGCACCTCATGAGAAGTGCCAGTCTTAGTTACTCAGGGAACAACTCAGGTGTACAACAGAGAACAGTGGGAATCCTGAGAAACAATGCCAGAAGGGGATTTCACAGTAAACCTAGCTTGGACAACAGGAAAGCCAGCCAGCCCTGAGTCCTGTGATAAAAGTCTCTGCACAGTGCTAGGCACAAAACCAGAATAATAAACAAGACAGACTATCCATCTAGCTTAAAAGAATAGAAGTGGAATGTGATATTTTAAAACAGTTGCCAAGTCTGGCTTTGAGTGGGCTAAGACTGGGATCTACTTCCCTGAGTCTAAGAATGATAGATGTTTCCAGAGAAAGGAAAGTGGGGGGGATGGGGGGGTGGCGCATGTGCAGACAGGAGCAGAAATGAAGCTGCCTCAGAAAGCCAGAAGCCACGAGAGAACCAGAATGTGTTTGAGTCACTGTTTCTATGCATCTGGACAGTGTAATATAGAAATGAGGCCCTACCTCAGATTTTTGTCTGGCAGTCTGAGCACCTAATTGTATCCAAAAACCTGGTTCCCCAATGCAAAAATGGGACCAAGATGCACAAAGGCTTAACACACTAGCCCTTGAATTGTGGCTCAGAGAGAAGGAAGGAAACATGGAAAAGTCTCGCTGCTATTCTCTTCAGAGCAGGTGTCACAGAATCAGAAAAAAATCATTTAGACAGATGTTCTAGATCCAATGCTATGATCTCTTACACTTTCACAAAAGATGACATCACTCCCAAACACAAGCACCTCACTATCCAGCTGGAACAGTCACATATCAACCTAAATTCCCTGAACAATGATTTGCTAGAACTCCTAATGGAGGGTAACTGAGCCATATTTCCCCTGCCTGCTGGCACCTGACCTCCAAAGAAGCTCCACCCCCTTCTCACAAAATTACCTCTCACTAGCTAGAACTAGTGCATCACTAAGGTCAACAAAAGAAAATGTCAACATCTTGCTGAAACATCAACATGGCCAAGTATTTTCTGCTCAAGTAGCTTACAGTGTTTGGGAGGTTGATCACAGTGAATGCTTTGAGCGAGCATTCACTGCTCCTCTTCAGCATTAGATGATAAGCTGAGTGTCTCATTATTAATTCAGCTTGGCAAGGACTTCCTGGGAAACAGCCTATAAATGAGCAGCCATTCACTTTTATACTCGGTCCCAAAATTTCCAGTAAGCCTTTTAAACATGGTGCAGCAATGCCAAATCATTTCTTGAAGGCATCAAGGGAGCCACAGGCTATTCCAAGAACTTTAGACATTTATTACTTTTTCTTAGAGACTCACATATACCCTGTGCTTGGCAAACAAAAAGTAGCAGGAGGCTGACCAGGTTCTACTTGCCCATCATGAATGGGCCTTGTGCCCCGCTGCCTTCCTGGTACAGCCTACACCATCTCTGGCCACAGCTAAGGCCTCCACCTACAGCTAAAGCAAGTGCATATAAGATAGCTTCGAGTATCCCTTAACCACAGTACCATGTTCCTACCCAGAGTGGGAAACCTGTGAGCCAGGTGAGTACGACTAGCCTGATGGATATGGACTAGGTCCACATATGAGAGACTGCTATCATGTGAGGTCATAATAAACACACATGTGGGGCTGGAGAGATGGCTCAGTGATTAAGAGCACTGCCTGCTCATCCAAAGGTCCTGAGTTCAATTCCCAGCAACCACATGGTGGCTCACAGCCATCTGTAATGAAATCTGGTGCCCTCTTCTGGCCTGCAGGCATACATGCAGACAGAATACTGAGAATACTGTATACATAATAAATAAATAAATAAATAAATGAATGAATGAATGAATGAATGAATGAATAAATAAATCTTATAAAAAATGAATAAGCACACATGTGACTCTTCTCAGCTGCTTTGAGTCGAGAGAGTAATGTTTAAGTCCTGAGAACTCCAAGTCTAAAATTAAAATCCGTTTGAACTTTATTTCCATAGTTCTTGAATTTCTTTTAGACATAAGACACCAAAGAGCACAAAAGAAAGAATCAAAGCAGCCATGGAGAGGATTCAGAGGATGCAAGTTGAATAGAGTTACCAGGCAAGAGTTGGGAGATGACCTATTTAGGTCACAGGATGCTATAACATGACATGGAAACTATTTACCTTCCAGAAAGACCATACTGACCCGGTAGAGAAGTGGCTAGTTTTAAAGTGTAAGCTGGTCAACCAGCTGAGTTCACACTAACCACCAAAGTTAATGTAATGAGCAGCAGACAGCAGAACAGACATCAAGCTACACAATTGGCAGGTGTGAAGATAAAGCATATCTAAAGGCAGAATAAGCAGGAATGTTAAGAGGGGATGTTCTGGAGATGGCAGAGCTCCTGGTTGACTCAATTATAGGCACACTCACTGACGCAACAGGGTGCATCTGCTTTTCATTGCTGAGGGGCACGTGGGCAAAGCAGCACTTACCTAGGCTGTAGGATGACATCCTCGTATAAGGCCTTCTGCCGACTGGAAAGGCGGCACTTCAGAACATGCTCATACTTCCTGGTCAGCTGTTTCTCCACATCTCTCTTTGTTCTCCTCAAAATAAATGGCTGTGTGACCTGAAGGAAATAATAACCATTTTCTCCCCACATAATGGCATAGTGCATTTAGCAGAAAGCAAATATGCTTTAAATGAGTCAGCTGCAGTCACCGAAGCAAACATACCCTGTGTAATCTTATGACCATTTTGTGATAGTAATCCTGGTTTTCCTCACTGGGAGCTTTCAGGGGGAAGTTCAGGTAAGGCCTGGAGATCCCAGGAATGAGAAAGTGTACCATAGTCCAGAGCTCCAGGAAAGTGTTATGCAGAGGCACGTCGATCAGAAGCAGGCGCTGCTGGCTACAAACAAAACGGAACAATGTTTGAACTCTGAACACACAAGGAGGCTGCATAACTCTTCTCCTTGGCAATGTGTGAGGAAAGTGAAGACAGCAACTAATACATATGCCTTCAGGAATGGACAGGCACAGTAGCACACATAGCACTTGGAGAAAGGGGTGGGGTCAGAGGCAGGCAGACTTCTAAATGCAAAGGCCAGCCTGGTTTACATACAGATTTCAGGCTAACCACAACTTTATAGTAAGACCCTGTCTCAAAGAAAAGGACTGAACAAAGGGACTCTGTATGTCTTAGGTCCAACATGCTATGACAAAGAAGATGGAAATTTCTTTTCACTAAATTAATATATGTATGCAATGATTCAAGTTTAAGAATCTTTAGGTAAGAACAAAAGAACACTTGAGAGATTTGGAAAGGACAGAACACTTGAGTGAGGTCAGACCTCTGCAGCTTGAAGATGGCTTCCCAGTGCCGCTCAGTCATGCCCTTCACCCGCTGCATTTCATCAATAACAAGGCATTTCCAGTGCACCCTTGAGAAGGCAGTGTAGCCCCTGAAGAACTGCTTATATGACGTGATGCAAATATGGAAGCTGTTGGGCTCAGTCCACTCCTGAAACACAGAAAGAAGCCCCCTGTCTTCCCTGAAACCATCTGAAGAGCACTGCTGGGCAATCATACTCAGACAAGCTACACACATCACCAGCAATCTGACCTATTCTTCACAACAACTACACAAAAAAAAGTTCAAGACATTCTTCTCTGTTTTTCTAGAACCTAACAGACTTTCACTGACAAATTAGGCTGCTTTAAAAGGCACTAGAAATTATCACTGGGAAAACAGATTACCACAGACAGTCCTGGTTTTTATAGTGTATAATCTAAACAAGGAAGGTAAGAAATGCAGATGTCTATGTTGCAACTAACTGCAACAAGATGTTTAAAGCAAGTGTAGAATGGACTATGGTCGAATGTATCCCCTCTAAATCTATGGTGAACTGGGTTCCCCACTGTGGCAATATTAAGAGTTGGACCTTCTCAGTCCCTAAAAATAAGTCAGTGCTTTATGAAAAGGTAGCAAAGATCCAAGTGAAACCATTCTGCATTTCTGCCTTCCCCCAAGTAAGCACACAACAAGAAAAGTGTCATCTTAGATGATGAAAACAAGCCCTTGCCAGATGCCAAACCTATCTGAAACTTGGCCTTAAGACTTCCAATCTCTAGAACTTCAAGCAATACATTTCTGCTCTTTATAATTATCTTCTCTGTGGTTTTTTTTTGGGGGGGGAGGGTGTTTTGCTTTGTATTTTTAACGGCAGGAGAAAAAGACCAAGAAAGATTATTGTAAAAGAGGAAATGTACCTAAAGACTCACCCTTAATAAATTTTACTTGTCGTAGTGTCTTAAGCCTGAGCCAAAATTTCAAATGATGGAAACTGGGTCTATACACATTCACTTGGGTCCTGGCACTATTAAGTACTAGGGGCCAAAGGAACCTTCTATCTGTCACAAATATTCCTGTGAATAATCCACAGAAACTATTAAGAACTCAGGAGACCTCACACACTCCATTAAGCTTGTGAAAATTAGCACAGTCTTGAGGCAGGAAGCACTGCATTCTCTGTCCAGACAAGAACTCATATCTGAACTATTTTCCTTACATTACTGGGAACTGAACTCAGTCCACACACGCCAAGAAAGCACTCTACTACCTATGCAGCCCAGAAGGCAAATGGGGGCTAAAGTCTAAGCAGCTTTCACCCAAGGAACTGGGTGTCCACCCTGTGTCCTCTATGTTTCTAAGGACTCAAATTCTAGAACCACATATATATTTGGTAGCTTACAAATAAATGTTATTGGGGTTGGAGAGATGGCTCAGAGGTTAAGAGCACTGGCTACTTTTCCAGGGGTCCTGAGTTCAATTCCCAGCAACCACATGGTGGCTTACAACTATCTATAATAAGAGCTGGTGCCCTCTTCTGGTCTGCAGTACAGATGTACAGGCAGGTAGAACACTGTATATAAAATAAACAAATAAAAATGAAAAAAATGTCAATGATACAAATAATCACATTAAGCAGCATGTAAAGTACTCACATGGCTGAAGCAGGAAGACAGAATGGTTGAAGGCAGCCTGAGCTACATAAGGAGATTCTACGTTAAGAAAAAATTAAGATGTCTAGCTTTATTTCAAGCTCAATTATTATTGTGGGACATGTGTGAGATATGTCTGTGTAGGCATGTGTGCACCACAACACACATGTAGGGGTCAGAGGACAACGTTATGGAGTTTTCTCTTTTAAACCTTCAGACAATTTTTAACGATCAAAATTAGGTTGTCAGACTTGTACGGCAAGTGCTTTTCTCTGTTGTGCCATCTCTTCAGCCATTATATATCATATTTAAAAGATGCTTGGCTAAAGTTGTTCACTGGCACACCTCTTATCTAGAACATGTGAAACTTGGGTGCATCCCCAACAATGCAAAATAACTAAGAGAGAGGGTGGTAGAGGTGGGGTGGCAGTACCTGTCTCTTTGCTTTGAGTTCTCTGTGGCTGCCAACATAAGAAAGAGTTTTGAGGCCAGGACACCAGCGTTTCAACTCAAGTTCCCACTTGAGTATGTTACAACTCCTCATGACAACAAGATGAGGGCCCCAATTACCTATAAAAAAAAAAAAAAAAAAAAAAAGGTATGTGAGATCCAGGTACCTAAAGCTGAGTTTGATTAGAAGCTTATTAAGTATGTGGCCCATGGGGGAAAGCGAATACCAAGAAAACAAAAACTATCCTCCAGCATAGATACACTGCCCAGAATAGAGGCAGGAGTATCCCTGCTGCACTATGATGGGACAGGCTCTCCAGAAACACTGCTGAAAAGAACAGACAAAAAGAAAACCAGGATCCACTGACAACCATATGAACTTTTATCATGAGCCAGAGAAAAAACTCTTGTCTGTTCCAGGTGTGGTGGTGCATGCCTTTAATCACAGCAGAGGCAGGCAGAGTTTTATGAGTGCTAGGTCAGCCAAAACTGGACAATGAGACCTTATCTTAAAAAACAAACAATAAAAGAACTTCTGTCTATGGCAAACAACAACCCAAAACCCAACCCAAAGCTCCTGACTTGGGAACTCAAACCTTGATTAAACCTTCCCAGTAGCAAATGACCTGCAGTCCAGACAGACAGGCACCTCCTTAGGCACTTTTAGGTAGAGAAATATCCAATTGACCCAGTGATCAAACTTAGTCTAAAAACAGCATTTTATAAGTCAGAAGGTGAACTGGGCGGTGGTGGCGTACACCTTTAATCCCAGCACTCGGGAGGCAGAGGCAGGCGGATCTCTGTGAGTTCAAGACCAGCCTGGTCTACAGAGCTAGTTCCAGGACAGGCTCCAATGCCACAGAGAAACCCTGTCTCGAAAAACCAAAGATAGATAGATAGATAGATAGATAGATAGATAGATAGATAGATAGATAGATAGATAGATAGATAGATAGATAGATAGATAGATAGATAGATAGATAGATAGAGATAAATAAGTCAGAAGGTGTAACCCAGAAAAACTTCAATTTCTGTGTCATAAATGAAATGAATACAGTTAAGGGTCAAAGACAGAAATAGCTGTGGCCACTGCTGAAGCATCCCTGCTGATTCTGAAAAGAAAGTGTTCAAGAGAAAACCACCATTTCAATAGAAGTTTCAAAGAAAAAAAACTTATCAGAAGTCAATAAACATTTTTTTTTCCTTTTGGTGGTTAGTGCTAAGGATCAAGGCAGATTCTACCTAAACAACAGGTCAAAGAGATGGCTCTTCCAGAGAACCTAAGTTTGATTCCCAGCACATACAATCAGGTGGCTCCAGGAAGATCTAACACCTCTGGCCTTGATAGGTACCCATACACAAACACACATACCTACACACAGACACCAACATACACATAATTTAAAAATTAAAATTCAGGGGGGCTGGAGAGATGGCTCAGTGGTTAAGAGCACTCTCTACTCTTCCAGAGGTCCTGAGTTCAATTCCCAGCAACCACATGGTGGCTCAAAACCATCTGTAATGAGATCTGGAGCCCTCTTCTGGCCTGCAGGCATACATGGAGGCAGAATGTTGTATACATAATAAATAAATCTTTAAAAAAAAAAAAAGTAACTATGGGGATCAAAGACCTCAACATAAAGCCAGCCACACTGAACCTTATAGAAGAGAAAGTGGGAAGTACACTTGAACGCATTGGCACAGGGAAACACTTCCTAAATAGAACCCCAGCAGCACAGACACTGAGAGAAACAATTAATAAATGGGACCTCCTGAAACTGAAAAGCTTCTGTAAAGCAAAGGACACAGCCAACAAGACAAAACGACAGCCTACAGAATGGGAAAAGATCTTCACTAACCCCACATCAGACAGAGGTCTGATCTCCAAAATATGCAAAGAACTCAAGAAATTGGTCATCAAAAGAACAAATAATCCAATAAAAAAATTAAAATTCAATCTTTAAACTCTAAATATACAACCTTACAAGTAAGGAAACATGACCAAACCCAAAATGGCTTTCTCTCCAAAAAGTAAAATAGGATTAAAAACCTAGAGTGGGAGAGCACTACTGTTCTTGCATAGGACCTAAGTTTGGTTCCCAGCACCCACAAGGCAGCTCATAGATGATTTTAACTCCAGTTCCAAGGAGTCAATGCCTCTTCTGGCCTCTATGGGCACCAGGCACCCATGTGCTATATAGACATTCATATATGTAAAACATATAAAAAAATTAGTAATGGGTAGAACTAAGCATGTGGAACACTAGAAAGGCCTTGCCTAGCACACACGAGGTCCTGAATTCAATCCCTAGCATGAATGAATGGAAGGGAGGGAGAGAGGGAGGGAAGGAGGGAGGGAGTTGGAAAGATGGCTAAGAGGACACGCTATTCTTGCAGAGAACCAGAGTTCAGTTCCTAGCTCCCATGTCAGGTGGCTCACAACCACCTGCAACTCCAGTTCCAAGGGATCTAAGACTCTTTTCTGGTCTTCAGACACAGACAGAGACACATAACAGTAAGTCTTTAAGAAGAAAAAAGGCCCAGGCGATGGTGGCAAACACCTTTAATTCCAGCACTCGGAAGGCAGAAGCAGGAGAATCTTTGTGAGTTTGAGTCTAGTCTGGTCTACAGAGTGAGTTCCAGTTGAGTCTCCTGTCTCGAAAACTTTTAAAAAAAGGGCAGCCGGGCGGTGGAGGCACACACCTTTAATCCTCGCACTCCAGAGGCAGAGGCAGGCAGATCTCTGAGTTTGAGGTCAGCTTGGTCTACAAACTGAGTTCCAGAACAGCCAAGGCTACACAGAGAAACCCTGTCTCAAAAAGCAAACAAACAAAGAAAAATAAAGGAAAGAAGGAAGGAAGGTAGGTAGGGTGAGGGCCAGAGAGATGGCTCAGAGGTTAGAAGCACTGGCTGCTCTTCCAGAGGTCCTGAATTCAATTCCCAATAACCATATGGTGGTTCACAACCATCCATAATGAGATCTGGTGTCCCCTTCTGGCCTGCAAGCATACAGACAGAATACTCTGCGTGCGTGCGTGCGTGCGTGTGTGTGTGTGTGTGTGTGTGTGTGTGTACTAAATAAAAAAAATCTTTAAAAAAAAGAAAAAAGGTAAATTCAATGTGTAATATAAGCTTATATCAAAATTTCTTACATAACAATACCATGTACAATGAGTATACAATGAATTTTGTCCCAGTCCCCCCGCCACTGACAGAGTCTCACCCTGGCTGACCTGAAACTTGCCATATAGATCAGTATGGCCCTGAACTCACAGATATCAGCCTATCTCTGTCCCAAGTGCTAGGATTAAACACATGTGCACCACAACATCCAGAATAATGAAAATTTCTAAAAGTATTAAAAAAAAAAAAATAGGCTAAACGACCTGATGCAACCCCTTTCTTGGAAAAGGAAATGTGGCTGTGGCCATGTATGTAAAAGCTAAACAAGACACCAGGTTATCACATAGTGACTACCAAGGGCAGAAAATAGGAAGGCTACATTTTTCTTATTTTTCAAATTGCAATTATATAACTGTTTATGGGGACTGGCAACAGATAGGATGTGTGTATCTGCCACAGCAAGTATAAGGAGGTGAGAGGACAACTTGCAGGAGTCAGTTTTCTCTCTACTATGTGAGTCTGGGTGACTGAACTCAGGTCTTCAGGCTTCATTTAAAGCAGGTGTACCTACCCACTGAGTCATCTCCAGTTCTAATTTCTTCTTTAAAAAAGAAAACAATCAGCCGGGCGGTGGTGGCGCATGCCTTTAATCCCAGCACTCAGGAGGCAGAGGCAGGCGGATCTCTGTGAGTTCGAGACCAGCCTGGTCTACAAGAGCTAGTTCCAGGACAGGCTCCAAAGCCACAGAGAAACCCTGTCTTAAAAAACCAAAATAAAATAAAATAAAAAAGAAAACAATCAACTCTTATCTTGTGTGCACTTCTCAGCATTTCCAAACTACAATTTCAAGTAATCGACACTATAGCTGGGTGTGGTGGTTCACACCTTTAATCCCAGTGCTCAGGAAGCAGAAGCCTGTGGATCTAAGTTCAAGGCTGGCCTAGGTCAACAGAACTAGTTCCAGAACAGCCAGGGCTAAACACTGTCTCAAAAAAACCCAAAAATTAATCAGTAAATTAATAAACACTATTTGTAAGACAAGGAAGAATCCATCAGACATTAATTCAGGCTAGAAAGATGGAAGACTATAGGACAGCAGGAAAGGCCCCAAGCAAGAAACATCTACTCTTTTTCCCAGGGGCAAGTCAGAGCAAGGAGTGGCAAGTTTAGCTAATTCCTCCTTCTATACGCGTCCTTCTGAGCCAAGCCACACCCTTTGTACACCAGACTCCATATAACCTATCCCTTCTGACGTCAGCAGCTATTAGCAAAGTGGACAAGCCCTCCCAACCTAGGCCTGTAATGACGCTATCCTCTGGCTGAAACAGTCACACCTGCACAAAGACCTCCACCCTCCTTCCATATGGACATTTACCACCTTTCCAACTGTACCTATCCACTGCACTATCTCTGAGTATACCACTGCATTCTAGCCTCACACTCTAGGTCCCTGGTTCCCTCACATACAGTGTGATGGACTTCCTTGTCCTGCCTAAAACTCCTGCAGGTTCACCTACTCATTCCCTCACAACTAAGACAGACAATCTCTTCTAACTATGTAGTACCATAGTAAAACTCAAAATTTTAATAACACGCAGTTAATCACTGCCTTAAATGTTAACTGTAAAATTCGAGAAATAAAGAGTTCATAAATTTTAATTTGCACACTATTCTAAGCATATTCTGAGAAATGGGACAATCCCTTTGTCTATTTTATCCACACTGTACATGCACCTGCTCAATAGCACCTGGTAGAAACACTGGTTATTAGATCCGTGGTAATGGTACAGCAGGGCTTGTTCAAGTGACACTTAGTAACAGTCCTAATGAGGAAGAACAGTGAAGCTGGCACTTTGAACATGCCAAAGAAACATTTTTATATGCTTACTTTCAGTTAAGTTCTGAACTTCAGGATTTCAGCACCCACTGGGGTATTAGAACATGTCTCCTGAAGATAGGGTAGACTTGTAAATATAGTAAAACATTTAACACCCTTTCCCCTTAAACAATAAAATAAAAAGGCAGAGTGCTTTTCTTCCCATCTTGAATTAACAACTATATATGTGCATCTACTTTAAAATACTACATTTAAGCCATGGTGATACCAGCTGGGCATGGTGGTACACGCCTTTCACACCAGCACTTGAGGGAGAGACAAATGGTGACGGCACTTGCCACTGAGCCTGCAGACCTGAATTCAGTCTCTGGGTCCCACATGGTAGAAGCAGAGAACCAACTCTATAAGCTGTCTTCTGATCTTGACTAATGGCTGCATATACATATATATGGACATACACATAAAGAGAGAGAGGAAAGGGAGGGAGGGTGGATGAATGGATGGACAGATGGACTGTGGGCCTGAGAGGCAGCTTAGCAGTGAACAGCTCTTCCAAGGACCTGAATTTGGTTCTCAGTGCCCACATCATATGACTCACAACTACCTCTGCAATGTTCCCATGGGCAACAGCATCCACAGGACATACATTCACACAAACACACATAGACAAAAATAAATAAAAATAATTATATAATTAAACCTTTTAATACAAAGGGCAAATAACAATAAAAGAGGATGATAAGTCAGGTCAATTTTTCCTGCAACATAGCAAGGACCTACTCTGATTCTGCAATGGAATAATGGAAGGAACAATACACTCCAAAGGGTAGAAAGAGGAACTTTGCAAGAAAAGGTACCATGAGATTGTGTCCTAGCTCATAGTGCTCTTCTTTTTTTTTTTTTTTTTTTTTTTTTTTGGTTTTTCAAGACAGGGTTTCTCTGTGGCTTTGGAGCCTGTCCTGGAACTAGCTCTTGTAGACCACGCTGGTCTCGAACTCACAGAGATCCACCTGCCTCTGCCTCCCGAGTGCTGGGATTAAAGGTGTGCACCACCACCACCCGGCTTCATAGTGCTCTTCTAAATAGTTAGTTCCTACAGCATCAGGCCCCCCTCAGGCACAGAGCCAATCACTGGCCCAAGGCAAGCTACAGGGCAGCAGATAGAGAGCTGACCCTAAAGATTAAGACACGGGGCTACCTGAAGGCATGCACAGTCATGCTAGCTGGGCAGCCCAGACCCTCTGGGCAACCACACCACTCTCTAAGGGATCCAAGAAACACTTCAGAAATGTGTTCCAATAGAGAGAAAAGAGGTTAGATGAGTGAGCACCCTACAACTCCAGGAAAATGTGAGCAAAGAAGAGTACTGTGAGCCACACAACCAACTGCTCCCAACTAGGGAAATAGAGAAATGGGCTCAGTCTATAAAATACCTGCTGAGCAGGTAGGAAAATATAAATTCAGATCCCCAGTGCCCACATAAAAGTCAGTTGTGATAGCACATGTCTATAACTCTAGGGAAGTGAGAAAGTGATCCCCAGAACTCACTGGCTAGGCGGTCTAACCAATGGCAACTTTCAGGTTCAATGAGATCCAGCCTCAAAAAATAAGATGGATATCAACAGAAGAAAATACTCATCCTTCCCACCCCAACCTCCTACTGCCAGGCAACCTCTGGGAACAACACACACAGGGGGGAAGCGTGACTAGCCTATATGCAACATGGAAGACATTCTGCTGTCTACACACTAAGGTCATAAACCTGAGAAACAGACTGTGGGTGCTACATTTTGAATAAGCATTAAAAGTCCTTTATTCAATGATAACTGTGAATGAGTTTTTGTTTCTTCATGTAAAAAGTATTTGTTTTCTATTTGGGTGGACAGTTTTACTATGTTTCCAAGTTGATCTCAAACTCCTGGACTCAAGCAATCCTCTAGCTTCGACCTCCTGAGTGCTAGTACTAAAGGACTGCACCACCACTCCCGACTTTCTGAGAGTAGTTTCAGTGTTTTACCTGCCTCGGGTAAGAGGAGAGGAGCAGAAGAGGCTAAAGAGGTCTTCTCCCTCAGATCCAACACTCTGCTGTTGGAAACTGAGAGACTCTTACCTTCATTACAGGCAAGGTGAGCAAAGAAAGCAATGATCTGCACAGTTTTCCCAAGCCCAGCTTCATCAGCTAATATGCCATTGAGATTCTTCCGGTATAGCTTGGCCAACCAGTCAAGGCCTATCTTCTGATAGTCTCGGAGAGCACCATACAGCAAAGATGGAGCACTAAACTTCACCTATAGTGACAGACAGACCAGTTAAAGAATGACTAAGCAATTAGCACACCTTCTCAGAGCCTAAATCCAGAGGCGGTATAACACACCTACCTATACAGTCCCAAATGATTTATAGAACAGAAGAACAGCAATTATCTTTTCTAGCAATTTTCTATTGAGCCCGTTGGGAGGCAGAAAAGATTTCCTCACCGCAGTTGTGACCCGGGCACTGCCCTTAGGGAGGACTGCTTCCGCTACAGCAGTAACTTCTGTGATGTCCTTGGTGTTAGATTTTCCAATGCTCATTCTCTCTGCAGCTTTAAACTGATCCATGATGAAGAGTGAGTCAATAAGAACTGAGTCCCTCCGGCTCTCCCTGTCACCAGGACAGTCTTCCACATCTAGAACAACAATGAAACAGAACTAGGACTGCTGTGGGTTTTAGGAGCCTAAACAAAGAAAGAACGGGGTGGGGGAGGCAAACAACAAGAAAGAATACAGAATAATTGATACATTTTTTTTCATTGCTATCCATTTTATACATCCACAATAACATGAATGATTCTTAGGAAACATCACAATCAACTATATCTGGGACGCAAAGCATAATCTGCCCCAACAGCCTGGTGTTCAGGAAATGTCTCTGTTGATTGGGAGCCAATAACATGGACAGACAAGTATCTGAGGTTTAATGATCTCCCTTCTACTACCATCAAAAAAAGAGAAAAAATTAGAAACATCACCCAAGTTGGGGAACAAGGAAGAAGTCTTTGTCTCTGACCCTAGGTCTTGCTGCAGAAGGGGACTGTGAAAGGCCCTGAATTCTACAGGAGACCCTCTAACAACTGACACATGTCCTCACATCTTATATCTACCTAATAAAAGCAAAAGAATTAGAATGAGAAAAGGACAAGCTATGAGTCCATGTATTCTGTGTATCTGTCTGGAATGCCTAATAAGTAAAACCAACCACTAAAAGCCTTCAAGTTAATAAGCAAGCACAGCAGAGTGCAGAAAAACAAGACGATGCTTAGGCACATAAACCACAACACACATCTAGAAAAAATATTTCTACATCCTCCACAGTTTACCCAGTGCTCTGATAAGGATAGCAGGTTAATAAGTAAAAAACCTCAGAGTTTAAAGCTTATTCAATTGGAAAACTGCATATAAAATATACTTTTTTTTTTCTTGGCTCAAATTCACTTGTTCTTTGTTTACAGTCACATCACAGGTTTTATCCTATCCAAAGCCCAAAGTTCCTGCCATAATTAACATGAACTGAAGAACCTGTCCTTGGGTCCAATACTTCCAATTTCTTACATCTTATTTTACATATTTATCTTTGGCTTTCATTTTAAACCTGAATTCTTTAACACTAAAAACATACCCTCTTCCCCGCTTGACTCTTCATGATCAGGTTCAGGCTGTGGCCACTGAAAATTTGGCAAAAAGGCACCTTCATACAACTTCATCAAATCAATTAAGGGCAATTCGGCTGGAAAGGATGGCAGAGAGAAACAAGATCATTTTATAACAGCTGCCCCTTAGCTATAAAGAACAAAAAGCACTCAGAAAGGTAGAGCAAAAAGACTGGATAGGTAGCCTGTCACATACACTCCTCTTCCTAAAACAGCTGATACAGGCTAGCATTGCTTACCAAAATGCCTAAAACTGAACATATTCTTATCTCTTGATTTTCTGGACTGAAGACTATCTATAACTTGTCAACTGAGCACACATATGAAAAAAAATACTCTGAAATCTGAAACTTCAGAACACCTTTTTTTTTTTTTTTTTTGCTCTTTTTTTTGTAATAGAACACCATTTCTTTACTACTCAAAAAGTTTTGGATTTGGCCAGGCGGTGGTGGCACACACCTTTAATCCCGGGACTAGGAGGCAGATCTCTATGAGTTCAAGGTCAGCCTGGTCTACAGAGTTCCAGACAAAACAGGCTCCAAAGCTACACAGAAAAACCCTGTCTTAAAAACTAAGGAAAAAAAAGTTTTAGATTTTAAAGCATTTTGAATTCTGGGTTTTTAGATTAGGAATTTATAACCTGCAAATTCTAAAAGCACATTTCTTTTCTCTGAAAACTAAGATGGATGCCCATAACTAATACAGAGTCTAAATATTTTTTTCAATTAAATTTATTGGTACTAACATTTTTAGATATTTTCTTTGGTTTTGTTCTTTTTTTGAGACAGGGTTTCTCTTTGTAGCTTTAGAGACTGTCTAAGAACTCACTCTGTAGGCCAGGCTGGCCCCCAACTCACAGATCCATCCACCTGCCTCTGTCTCCTAAGGGATTAAAGGCACGTGTCACCATGACTGGCAACAAATATTTTTTTTTAATTTATTTATTATGTATACAGTGTTCTGTCTGCATGAATGCCTGCAGGCCAGAAAAGGACACCAGATCTCATTACAGATGGTTGTGAGCCACCATGCAATTGCTGGGAATTGAACTCAGGACCTCTGGAAGAGCAGTCAGTGCTCTTAACCTCTGAGCCATCTCTCCAGCCCTGATTTTTCTTTTTAAATTAAAAGTTTTATTTTTTAAATCAGACACTATTGAAAGCCATTCTCATGACCAAAGTATAATTTATGTCCCCTGGGGTGGAGAAAAGGCTCAGCAGTTAGAAGTACTTGCTGTTCTTCTACAGAAGCTCAGTTCCTAGTATCTATCTCAGACAGCTCACAATCCATAATTCCAGCTTCAGAAGATTCAATGCCTCTCTGATCACTTGAACTCATGCACATACTATACTCACATGCAGACACACATATACACATAATTAAAAATAATAAAAACAGGGCTGGAGAGATAGCTCAGAGGTTAAGAGCACTGGCCACACTTCCAAAGGTCCTGAGTTCAATACCCAGCAATCACATGGTGGCTCACAACCATCTGTAATAAAATATGGTGCCCTCTTCTGGTCTGCAGGGACATATGCAGGCAGACCACTGTATACTTAATAAATAAATAAATCTTAAAAAAAAGGTGTAGTTTAAAAATAATAATAATAATAATAAAAACAAAACAAGAATTTGTATCCAGAATATATAAGGAACTCAGTAAGTCAATTAAGAAGAAAACTTAGCAGTCAAATGAGCCAGGAGAAAATGCAGTTCACTGTCAGAGAATTACTCCTCCAAGTCACCAGGGAGCTCTATCTTGACCACCAGTTCCAAGGCTGATAACCAGTACAGCATGCAGCTTGGCACAGACATGTATATGCTACATGATTCTACGGGCTGACCATGTTCCATACCTGAGCCTATTTAGAGACATGTGTACAAACACCACAGAACAGAATAGCAACAACAGTACTGCTGGAATCAAAGTAACCGAAGACATATTTATGTGTGAAACAGTGTGTAGAGTTAAGGTGTTAACAGCAATATCTGTTATACTGAATATAACTGAACAATATATCTGAAACTACTGGGCAGAACCACTGGACAGGAAGAGCAAGCCACACCGTACAAAACCACTGTGAAGGAATTCTGTTCCTGTCTCAACAGTGGCTAGGGAGACTCACAGAGATGGGAGAGGAGAGTTCAGAAAGTGAGCCATAAAAAGTCTAGGTCAGCTGTGATCACCAGAAGTAATTCAACACCAGAGATAGGTTTCCTTGAATTTGGCAGCACTATGCTATTGCAAAATATTTGTTCAACTATGCAATGATGTGTTGCATTTGTTTAACTATGTAAAGATGTGCTGCATTTGTTTATGCTGCAGAATATTTATTTAACTATGTGTTGCTGTTTTACCTTGCCTGTATAAGGTTGGTCTAATAAAAAAATTAAACAGTCAATAGTGAGGGAGGAGGCATAGGTGGAACTTCCAGGCAGGGAGAGTAAGGAGGAGGAGGAACTTAGGTTGGGGAAAGAAAGAAAAAAAGATAACAGAGAGATGACAGGCACCAGACAGACATGGAGGAAACAGAAGCAAGACATACAGAATGAAAGAAAGGTAAAAAGTTCAATGGCAAAACAGATGAATAGAAACAGGTTCAATTAAGTTAAAAGAGCTAGTGGGACAAGCCTAAACTAAGGCAGAGCATTCATAATTAATAGTAAGTCTCCATATCTTTATTTGGGAGTGGGCTGGTGGTCCAAAGAAAATGATAACTACATGTACTGCTGTCATTTGTATCTGACATTATTTTCAAATGCTCCTGTGTCTATTTAATATTTAATGAAAGTATTTTCAGTAAGATAGTGACAGCCTACCTTCTTTGGCCAGATTACAAAGTTCTGTGTGGTGGTCTACTAGCCCTTCATGTGCTTCCTCCTCTTCGATGGTCTCTTCTTCATCTTCCACTAAAATGGTTATCATCAGAGGTCAGGGACATGCAAAACTTCACTTGAAGTTCTCAACAACACTAAATATTATTAGGCTTCAAAACTGTTTTATATTTATTAAAGAAACTGAATATAAATACTTAAAATTTTCAGGTTGATTCCAGAAAACCACTGTTAAACAAGGAACAAATGGGAAATGTTTTCCCTTTCATTTCAGCCTGTTTCTTCAATATGCAATAGACCCTCACACTAGCTCAGAATGCTGGTAAAGTTCCCACCCAGTACAGAGCCCACCACAGAAAAACTACATGCATATTTCCTGGGATGCATGCTTTCTAGGAACTCATCACTGCCTACTACAAAGAAGGGCAACAACCCAGACCAAATGTGTGCCCTCCCTTAGCACTCCTGTGCTTCAAAAGTAATTAACTGAGATCAACTATACTCTTCAACCCTAAACTCTCAGAGGTAAGAGGGCTGGCCAGAAAAGCTGCACCTCCTCAGCAGCAGTTCTTCAGCTGGCTTCTTCTCATCCGCACTATTAGATGACCCATCTCTTCCAAAATACATGTGCATATGTGCATACACATACATGCACATACTCTGTCCACTATCTCTACTCCATTCCCAAATTCCTCAGCTGTTCACTATAAAACTTCTACCATTCACAAAGTTGACAAGGCAAAAGATACCACATCCACAGGCCCAGGACACATCTAGTCCTAGAAATGAACAGCCTGGTGAAACCTTACAAGACAAGCTAGACCTATGCTGGAATTTCACTCTGCCACTTATCCTGAACTTGCTTAACAAGTGAACCGGCTTAGGAGAAAGAATAGTGAAAATGTGTGGTGGCCATGCTTATATCACAACTTAAGACAGCCTGGGACTATGTAAGGCTGTACCAAAGAAACACAGAATTTAAGGTGACAAACATTGTCAGATATCTATCAAGCAAAGCAGTTCCTAATGAGTCTAATTCCCTAAATTGACCCACTACCTAACAAGGGGATGCCCCCCAAATCAGCCAGATAGTCACATTTATAGTCTACAAAGAAAATCATCTAAAAATCACTAGACATGGCTAGATGCCACCCCAAAACATTTATTCCTCAATGCTTTCTCAGTCATCACATGTACTGCTAGCTACACTATGTCCTAGCCTCCCAATATCAGCAGGTCATCAAGGAGAGAAAGACAAGTACTTAGCCTAAATCCTTCCAAGAGGACCCTTGTTTGGCTGGAGGCACCAGCATTGCTCCTGACCTCTACCTTTTCTCCAGTCAGAGTTGTGTGAGAGGAGATGAACAGGGACCATCTCCCAGGAGAATAGCTAAAAGAAGAGACAGAAGACTAGGACAGAGGAACAAATAGGAGAAACAAGAGCACTTTGAAGAATACCAAGTTGCTATGTCAAAGCAGGGCAATGGAACCCAAGCTCCTACCTCCTATGAGTCACTGTCACTCATTTCTTTATCTTTTGGTGTGAAACAGTCCTGACAGCTACCACACTAATAACCTGCTCAAACTCTCCCAAACAAGAATCAACCCATACTAAAACCTCATGGAAGTTTACAGACTGCCAGTCAAGCCAGTTATAGTGCTGCTGAGACCACTGGGACCCCACTCATCCAGCCAACACCTGTTACACACACTGTCATGTGTTTTCTCTAATACCTTATTCCTGCTTCCTTCCTCTGTTCTTACAACTGGGAGCCAGGATATCTGTTTGCAAACAAGTCAGAAGCCATGAACACAGGCTGATCTCAAGTCACTCATACTCATTACATCTGTGTTCTACTCTGAATCAAGTGCCAACATTTAAACATGACAGGTGCTCCTCCCAAAGATCCCAGCCTGGTGACTGTGGTAGGCAGTGAGCACAGCTTCCTTCAACAGGTACATCTCCACTGATGTGCTAATGTCAGAAAAAGACCTGGCCCTGAATCATTTCTGTGTATCCCTAAGGCTCTCCAAATGCACCTGGGTTTCCAGAGATCACAAAATAAGATACCACCAAATTGCTACAGAAACACCCCATGTCATCTGGAGATACCAAAAGTTACTCTTTTTACTCAAAGACTCCTAGATAAATAAAAAATAAACTTTTAACCAATTTAAAATAATAAGTCCATGGCCAAAGTCAGTATAGCTGAAAATATGACAATACAAAATGCACATCCTGCTGGTGATCAAGTCCTAAAGCATCAGGGGAATAGAGAACAGACCTTCATCGTCAGTCAAAGATGTGCTAGCTTTTCTTTTCCTTCCAGATAGTCCTAGATCCTGAAACAGAATAAAAATCAAAAATGTGAGATTTAACATCACAGAATAAGATGTCAAGGTGGAAGTGTCTATTTAACAGATGCCCACTGGAAAGCATCAAGCAATTTGCTGGGCAATCATGACATAAACACCAAGGAGAAGGATATAGATCCTTAATTACTGTATACAACTGCATCCTCTCAAATTCGCAAATTCATATTGCAAGTGAAACTACAGCTATTTTAAGCTACTGTTGTTGTTGTTGTTCTGTTTTTCAAAACAGGGTTTCTCTGTGCAGCCCTGGCTGTCCTGGAACTCACTTTGTAAGCCAGGTTGGCCTCAAACTCACAGAGATCCACCTGTCTCTGCCTCCTGAGTGCTGGGATTAAAGGTGTGCACTACCACCACCCAATGCCACTGTATTTTCAAAGCAGACTAATTTCATACCCTACTAACTTCTCTAGGAAATATAACAAGCCCACTCTTTGTATCAGAGAGCAAAAACAACACTGTACTTACCAGAGCATGTTCTGGTGATGTATCAAATACCTTTAATCTGGACTCTTTCCCTAAAGACACAAGAAATACAGTATTATCACCAAACCTGTGGCAAGATGATGCTTTTTAACTCACTAAGTACTGTCTACTTATCCAAGCTGAGTCCTAAGGCTATCAACAATCAAAGACAGAGAGCACAAATTCCACCACCTCCCCTGCACAGTAAACCCATTCCTCTTAGTAACCCAGAACAACTGTTTTCATCTTGTGGTTCTTTTTTTTTGTTTTTGTTTTTTTTTTTTGAGTCAAGGTCTAGCTGAGTTCAGGCTGGCTTCAAATTCACATACCCCTGCCTCTACCTGCTAAGCGTTGGGATTCAAATTAGTGCCACTTTGTCTAGCTCTCAATTTACAATTCTACAACTTTAGTAATGGCCACCTCTCAGCCTGCTCCCTCACCAAAAATATAAGAGGTATGAGGGCTCCTGGAACATTCTAAGGACTAGAGAAGACAGTAAATGCCACTCGTGTTGGTGTCTCACATGTACCTAAGTATTAAATTACTGGGAGAAAACGACTACAGAAATATCTCAGTGGTGCAAAGGCACTGCATCAACCCAATTCCCAAAGGGCCCTATGCCTGACAGATAAATCAGTTTGTCTCTTTTAACTGTCTAGAAACAGGACTTCAATTATGAAAACATTCTTCAGAGTCGACCAACTTTGGGTTACTGACACATAGTAAAAAGAGCAAAGGAGCTGAGAACTAAACTGTTGCTGGGCCTGGTGGTGTACACCTTTTCATCCCAGCACTCAGGTGCTAGAGAACAGTCTTTCCTCCTGAATTTCAGGCCAACAAGGGCTATAGAGTGAGATCCTACCCTCTCCCCCAACACTTCTCTGTGTATGTGTGTGTATACAAAATAAAACAAGCAGAACAAATGTATGCACACGGTCTCCTGATCAATGAACTCTCTAGCCAATACCAGGAAGGTGAACACAATATAAAAAATGCAAAACCTGTGTGTACATATCCTAGAAGTTAAATGCTAGGCCTTACAAATGTTATATCTAGGCCTCACAGATCTCTATATCTGAGATTCATTAAAACTATCTTTAAAAGCTTGGCAAGATGGCTCAATGGGCAAAAACACCTACCATTAAGCCTGATAATCTAAGTCCAATCCCCAAAACTCATATGATGGAAAACAAACCAAATCTCACAAACTGTTCTTAGACCTCCATAGGCATGTGGTGGCACACATTCACCCATACATATACAAAATAAGTAAATCTTTAAAAATATTTTAAAACTATAGGAGGACCAGAAAGATAGGTCAGACAGGTAAATCCCCTTACTGCCAAGTCTGATGGTCTGAGTTTGATCCTTAGGACCCACATGACAGAAGGGGAGAACCAACTCTAGAAAGTTGTCCTCTGACCTTCACACATGCCATGGTGCACATGTGTCTTCCCCCATTCCACACTAAATAAATAAATGTAATAAAAAAGTTTCAATATCATACCTCTTCTGGAAACTTTCTGTAAATTTAAGGCTTTTTTCCTTTTCTCTTCTAATTCTACTTGTAGTTTTATTTCTACAACCTAAATTTAAAAAAATGAGTAAATAAGCAAGTTATTATGGATGTAAACTGTACAATTCTGCACATAGCACATTAAACTCACACAAATAGCCAACCTCATTCACGATATTTAAGGAAAAAAAAAACTCAGTTTGGTGCTCTCCTCTTTATTTTGTATCCTAGTCTATCCTGCTCAAATTCTATTTGGCAGTAAAAATCTTAGTTCTTAAAAAAGTGTGTAGATGGGAGTAGGTATCCTGAGACTTTGCCTTTCACAGCCACAGCACACCAACTACTACTTGACAGGCCTTCACTACATTTTCATTTCAAAGCTGCCACAGCTACAAAGGTAAACAAAACAAAGTGGTCAGAACAGGCTCATCCTAAACCTTGCAAAAGACTAACACAAAATGGCAAGTGAGCACAAAACCTCTGGGTGCACACATGAATGTTGAAGCTCCTGAGACTCTGTCCCCTGGCACACAGCCTCACAGTTTGAACACATTTGCTTTTCTTTTTAGATCCTACAAAATTCCAGCATTTACCTGTTCAATATTTGACCAAAAACACTCTATTTCGCGGGCAGTGGTGGCAGCAATGCGTCTCAGCCTGCTCTGCTCTTCCTTCTGCCCTCTTTCCTCACCAAGTTTCTTTTCCTCGTGATGACGGGCTACAGTTCTGACAAGCTGGGGAAGAAAAGTTCAACAGTTTGTTGTACTCAGGCTGGCAAGATGGGTCAGCAAGTAGAGCACTCGATACCAAGCTTAACGAGTTGAGATTGATTCCTCAAGAGCCAATGTGGAATGTAAGGAAAGAGTCAATTCCCAAAAGTTGTTCCCTGACCTCCACATGAATGTGCACACCTATATGAAAAAAATAAAGAGTGGGGGGAACAATAAAAAGAGCTCTATGCTGTTCCAAGAGAAAAGGGAAATAAGGGGGAAAAAACTAAGACTTCTCAGCCTAGCCTAGCAGTAGTGGAGCACATCTTTAATCCCAGCACTCAGGAGGCAGAGGCAGGAAGATCACAATTTCAAGACCAGCCTGCTCCACAAAGAGTAACCATACCACAAAAAACAAAGCCACACATAATTCACTGATAGGCCTCCTAGGCTCTTAGGTCTGCTAGATGAAAACATGGCTACAAACAAATAAATACTGTCATTTTTTTTACCTGACTTTTCTAGAAATTTATCTTACTACTATTTTTCTCACATATGAAACACTGTATGACACTACAACCTTTTTTCCCTGTTTCATGTGATTAGCATCTTCCCGTTCAACAAATACAAACATGTCTAATGGGCCATTGAGTATTTCATTGCATGAATGCAGCTAAATGTTCCTATCCTACATATAGAAATTGTTGGATTGAGATAACTCACATTTTTCCCTAAACAAAAATGATGTTTATTTTCTTATTTTTGAGGTAGGGTTTTGGGGTTTTTTTTGGTTTTTGTTTTTTTTAACAGTAGAGTAAGTGTGTGCATATGTAGGTAGGTGCATGTGAGTGTTAATGCTCTACAATATGGGGACACTTCATGAATCTGAGTGTCATTCCTGCAAAGGGCCATAATAATCTTCTCTGTATCTTATTATATATGCTACTGAAGCAAGTAATAACTGCTTTTTCTTTTTTCTTTTTATTGGTTTTCGAGATGGTTTCTCTGTGTAACAGCCCTGTCTATCCTGGAACTCGCTTTGTAGACCAGGATGGCTCCAAACTCTGCCTTCTGGGTACTGGGATTAAAGGTGTACATTGCCCAATAGGCAAGGATTTTTTTTAATTATTTTTATGTGTATGAGTATTTTGCTTGCATATATATGCAGTGCCTAAGGAGGCAAGAAAACATCAGATCCTCTGGAAATAGTTTATAAACAGTTAAGAACCACCATGAGAGTGGGTGCTGGGAATCAAACTAGGGTCCTCTGAAAGAGCAACCAGTACTTTTAGTATACGTGAGTTATCAGCACCAAAACTGACCTTTTTTTTTTTTTTTTTTTTTTTTTGGTTTTTCAAGACAGGGTTTCAGAGCCTGTCCTGGAACTCACTCAGTAGACCAGGTTGGCCTTGAACTCACATAGATCTGCCTGCCTCTGCCTCCCTCCCGAGCACTGAGGCCTGGCTCCTTTTTGTTGTTAAGATGTTTATGTATCTACCTTTTTTTGTTGTTGTTGTTTTTAGCAGGGTCTCATATAGCCCAGATTGGTCTCAAATGTACTATGAGCCAAAGATGATCTTGAACTTCTTATTCTCCTACCTCCACCCCCCAAGTCTTAGAATTCTAAATTACAAGTGTGTACCACCACACCTGTGTTATAAATGTTGGCAATCAAACCCAAGAACTTCAGACATGTTAGACAAACACTCTGCCAAGTGAACTACTCTCAGTCTGAAGATTTCAATTTATTTTAGGAGAGAAGGTTTTACTATATACTCTGGCTGATCTGAAACTCACAAAATAGATCAGGCTGGCTTTGAAGTCACGGAGTTCTACCTGCCTCTGCCTCTGCCTCTGCCTCCCAAGAACAGGGATTAAGGTTGTGATCCACCATATCTGGCTTAAGATTTTACTTTAAAGAATTTTTTTCATGTGCTTGCATGTTTTCCCTGAATGTATATATGTGCACCTTGTGTGTGCCTGTTACCCTCAGAGCCAGAGCAAAGTGTCAGAATCCCAGGAACTTGAGTTATGGATGGTTTGGGTACCCATGTGGATTTGGGAACTGAACCCAAGTCCTCTAAAAGAGCAACAAATGCTCTTAACCACTGAACCATCTCTCCAGACCAAGATTCTATTTTTAGATATCATTCTGTGTTCCCAATGAAAATACTCTATGTACTTGCCAGTATCACCTCCAAAAACTAGGGAGAACAACTGACAGTAACTCACTCAACACAGAGCACATACCAATAATCACTGTCTACCTCATCTGAGATAGAAAAAGCACTCAACTACAATGAAACCAGGCACTAGTGTCTCACCAATACTCTCACGGCTTCCTTGAAAGCTCTCCTTGAAGATGATGTTTGTTTCTCCCTGTCCCAGTGAGAAGGAAGGGTAGATGTAGGCTTAATGTGTAGAGCTGACCCCTCACTAATGCCTATGAATTCTGTGCTGTTCTTCAGCCTACCTACCCTACCCCACCAGCTGGTGCCTCCTGAGTGCTAGGAATAAGGTCATGTGACACCACCATTTAAGGTATGTGCCTGCTCGCTTACAGCAATTTTAATCTCAACTACTCCAAAAGGCACAAAGCATGTTTCAAACCTACCTTCTTAGCAGCAGCCAACTTCCACCTCCGCTCCTGGGCAAAGTCGGTGGCCATCCACTGCATCTCTTCCAGCAGGTAGTCCCAATGAGATTTAGGGCGTGGAGCCTCTTGAAGCTTTGGCAGCCGCCTTAGGGACCACAAGCCTTCCTTCCTTAAATCTGCTATTCGCTGATGGATCTGGTTTTCCTGTAAGGAACATGGATGTGGGGGGTAAGGGTCAGCATGTAATTAAATGTACTCTGCTAAAACCTACTGTGTCAAGCTCAGGAACTGAAAGAGAGAGACTCAAAGAGGCCACCATTCAAGGTAAGTGTTCACACAGGTCAAGTGGCTCTAGAAGAATACCATAGAGTCAGATTCTCTCAGACACCTTCAAGGAAGCCAAGCAGTAGTGATCCTGCTGTCTCTAAAGAGCAAAATAAAATGGCCCAGATGTAAACTCAGTAGTAAAGCAACAACCTAGCATCCCAAGGCCCTGGGTTCAAGTCCCCAGAGCCACCAGAAAAAGAATAAAAAAGTTAGACTGAAACCAAAAGGACCAATGTTTATACCAAAAAAATCAAAGTGTATACAAGGGAAACAACAATGCCAGGAATTTGCTTTACAACAACCAGGAAGAAGAAAAAACAAAATCAATGAAGACTAGCCACAGAGCTAACATCAAACTAGACAAAGAGAAGCACTTAGTTAATGTCAATCAAATGTAATGTGTGCTTCTTTAAACTCCTGATAAAATTGAACAAAACAGTCCTCCAACAAGAACTAAATACTACGTACTCGGCATTGCCTCTTAAGGATGTGGTTCCAGCCACTCCTGCCTGACTCCCACCTTCAGCCATGACTGGACAAAAATCAGTCCACCATGGTCAACTTCACCCAAAGGCAAAGCCATCCATGAGTCTACTATGTGCAGAAAAGGCTGCATTATTTAGTCGAGTCCTGGTTTCTAATGATCATAAACCAAGTACTCAGTTCTAAACTATCACAACCTTTAAATAATGAAATATATATCATAAACCAGAATACAAGCTGAATTCTGGCTATTTTGTATGATGACATACATCTTTATTTTGTTCAGTTACTCTCTTAGTCAAGCTGGGAGCAAGATCTCCCAAACCCAGGCTAGCCTAGAAAACAAGAAGATTCCCCCAAACAAATAGGCTCTGTGCTTACCTAGACACACTTACCAGTGTTATTTGTTCGGCCAGCTTATCCTGAGAAACATCCTGGGATGAGGCTGCATTCTGAGCAGGACTCTGTGGCTTGGGGGGAGCTGACACTGCTGCCCCTGGAGACCGGGAAGTGATGGGAGACAGAGCCTTGCTGGTAGCAGTAGAGGGTCTGTTCACTGGTGAAGAACGAGCAGGCGAGGGTCCAGGGCCTGAGCCACTCACAGGTACAAGGGATGAGGAAGAGGAGGAAGTGGGCAGAGACCGCTGGCAGGGCTGGGCAGAGTCCAGAGGGGGCCTGGTCGATGCCACTGTCTAGTGGGCAGAAGACAAGTGAATCAGGGTCAGGACAAGGCTTCCACAGGTTCAGAGTGCCCAAACGGCAGAGAACTCAGTCAACACAAGCCAGCACAGTCAGTGCCTTCCTCTCCATAGCAACACATGCACACAAAATTAATCCCATCACAAACCACAACTTGGAACCAAAGGTTAGATGATGTCCAAAGATTAAATTGTTGTACTGCAAAGAACCTAACAAAAGCTCCATTATAAACTGTACTTTAGTACCTTGGTATATTATCTCAGAGCTCATGGAAGCTTTCCTCTTCTTCGGGGTTTTTCTCTTACTTTTAAAAGGTAATTTAATTTTTTTCCCTTAAAAAAACCAAAAAAACAAAACAAAACCTTGATTATAAAGCCTAAATAGGCCTTAAACTGTATCTTCCTGCTTCAGCCTTCTAAGGGCTAGGGTTACAGATACACACCATCAAATGCAGGGTTTTTTCCTTGCATTTTTGGAAGGTGGTGCTGTTTTCTTAATTTCTTGTAATAATTTTGGGTTTGATTGGCAAGTTTTTTCATTTATGCAGAACTAAAATTTGTATTAAAGGCATGTAAGGAAGGAAAGGCAGTTGCTTTGATCATGAAGGCACAAAAAAAGGAAGTTGGATAAAAGCCACAGGACTGAGCATTGATCACTCTCTGCTCACTGGTTGCATATACAATGTGACCAGGCACCTCACACCCCTGTGGCCATGCTTTCCCCATCATAATAGGTTGTACCCTTAAACTATGAGCCAGAAATCCCTTCATCCCTGAATTTAAAGTAAAATAAAAACCACACAAAACTGTTTTAGCTGTAGAAAGATGAGTAATACAATGCTAAACTAGATTTTTATTTGTGTTTTATTTTCTTTTATTTATTTATTATATATACAATATTCTGCTTGCATGCAACCCTGTGGACCAGAAGAGGGCACCAGATCTCATTACAGATGGTTATGAACCACCATATGGTTGCTGGGAATTAAACTCAGGACCTCTGGAAGAACAGAAAGTGCTCTTAACCTCTGAGCCATCTCGCCAGCACCTTGTGTTATATTTTCATGTAACAATATCACTCAAATGTCAGATGAGCTTATTATTTTTATGTATACTATTTAGAGACAAGATCTCAATATTGTAGCTTAAGCTGTCCTTGAACTCTCCATTCTCCTGCCTCAACCTCTGGAGTGCCAGGATTATAGGCCAGTGCCACCAAGTCCCAGCTTGGCTTCTTGCATCTTTTTAACAAATCCATGTATGTCTCTTATTGCAGGAAGGCTAGAGAGATAGAAAACCTTTCTGTACTGTCCAGAAGCCATTCTCACAAAAGGGGCCTCAACCTCAGCAAGTCTGTGTGAAGTTCTCCTGGAGGTCACTTAGAAAGAGGTGAAGGGCAAGGATAGACTGGCAGGAAGGCCAGTCAGGCCCAGAAGTCACAGTAGGTGCATACATAAAGAAATAAAGCTTTATTGGAGTATAGTCACCTCATAAATTATCTGGAGCTATGTTTTCAGGAACAAAGCTAAGTGACCGACAGAGCAGAATGGCCTGCAAAGCCAAAAAATTTTCCTATTGCCCTTTACAGAAAACAGAGGCTAATCCCAGCCCAACTCATCAGAAACAAGGGTCTCTCCCACCATACTGAAGACTGACCCTAGGGCCTCAGACAAGCTAGGCAACAGTCAACTTAACTTTCTTTTCACTTTTGCAACAGGATCTAAGTTGGCCAAGACAGCCTTGAACATGCAATCATCCTGCCTCAACCTCCCAAGTAGCTGGGATTACAGACCTGTGTTATGACTTCTAACTAGTAATGAGTTTCTATAGATTTACGGTTTCTTTTTTTTTTTTTTTAAGATTTTAAATTATTTGCATGTGTATGTGTCTCTGTGTGGGTATGTATGCACACTTGGGTATAGGGCCCTTGGAGGTCACAAGAGGATGTCAGAACCTCTGGGACTGACCTTACAAGTGGTCGTAAATCACCCAATGTAGATGCTGGGAACTGAACTCAGGCCCTCTGCAAGAGTAGTATGTACTCTTAGCCACTGAGTCATCTCTCCAACCCTGAACAGTTTCTTAAAAGCCATTTACCATAGTTGATCCTTTTTTTGTTTGTTTTTGTTGTTGTTATTTTTTCCAGATAGGGTTTCTCTGTGTAGTGTTGGCTGTCCTGGAACACCCTCTGTAGACCAGGCTGGCTTAGCTGATCCACTTAACAACAAAGGCAGGAAACAAAGGTAAAAACCACAGTGCTGCTCTAAGTGAGGACAGTGGCTGCAAAAGGACAATCACTTTCCTGAAAGCAAAACCTGGCATAATGGTGGGCACCTTTAATTACAGCATTTAGGAGAGGGAGGCAGGTGAGTTCAAGGCCAGCCTGGTCTACTGAGTGAGTTCCAGTACAGCCAGGGTTGCTGTACAGAGAAACCCTGTCTTGGAGGGCAAAAAAAAAGAGAAAGCCATGGGGACAGAGTCTATTGGTCCTGGGGGCAATCACCTTCCTTCCCTAACCAAGTGTGTGGGAAGTTTCCATACCTGCCTGACTCAAAGCTCTAGAATAACCCAAGATACTTGCCACTAAGATGATAACATGTCAAGTTTTTAACCCTATGGCTTGAACTTCTCATGAAATGGGAGTAGCAAATTCCACTGCACAAAGTTGCTAGGTAGAGAAACTACCCCCAGTGATGTTCCCACCACAGCACATGGTAGTCGGTATAGACTGTTCTCCCTTTTCTGTGTCCATGTGTTTTAAGCCTTTGCTATAAATCCTAACTGGAACTTAAACTCTTCTGAGAAGCTCCCTTATTATTGAGAGAAGTGACAGCAAAGGGGCCCAGGACTCACTGACTCCCATCTATGCTCTAAAGCTGGTGTACCTGCCATGCTGCACAGTTTCACTGGACTTCAGGAATGGGAGAAAGCACTCACAAACCCACATAGGTGTAAAGTCAGTGAGGAGGAGTGGCATCCTCAACACTAGAACAGGCACAGTCCCATCACACTGGTGGAATTCATATTTAAAAAAAAGGAAAAGGAGGCCGCAAAGGAGGAAGCCTAGCTGATGGTGAAGATCATGACTTCACCCTTGAACAAAGCTAGAGTCAACTCGAAATTATCACTTCATTGATGTCTCTTTGAGTCAATCCCACAGTTTTCAAAACTGGTAAAATTGATCACCACATAAGGTTTCCCAGAAGACTAAATGGGATGACAAATACAACACGCTCCAAACATCATGAGACTTAACAGGTCAAGGCTCCTCTACTAAAAGCAACAATAATAATGATTTTCTATTACTTTAATGATTGTTATACAGAGCCAAATAGAATTAATTTGCAACTGCTACAATAACCAACTGTGCTAAGGAAGGCAAGTAAAGCTGCTTCCAGGAATGTGATGGTTCAGTGCAGACCATACTACCAAATACCTAAACTGCAGGCCATCTTTGCAGACCGCTTCCTCTTTTCTTCTGCATCTCACTAGTCAAAACAGCCAATGTCCACAGAGTACCTGGGTCTGGGAAGAAAGCTGAGAGGTCTGCATCTGTGCCTTCCCGGTCATCGGAACATGGAGGGTCGGCTGGGCAGGCTGTGGAGGAGGAGCAGCAAGCTGGCTAGGCAGGGGGGCAGGGATGGGGGCATTCAGCTGTGGAGTCTTCATTGGGATTTGGAGCTGAGTTGGAGTTTCCACCATCTGTGACTGCTGTGAAAACTGTAAGGTGGAAGAGAGAGCTGTGGCTGGGACAGTGGCTGGGGGCAGCCTCGCAGGGAGCTGTGGTGGGGGGGTGTGCAAGCTGGCGGCATTCTGCACAGGAGGCCCTGTGGAAGGGTCGTACTGCTGTTGGCTCTGCTTCTGTCCAGTGAGCTGTGTAGCCTGAGGAGTTGGGGGCATCCCTCCTGCAAAATAAAAGAAAATAAAAGCCCAAAGCAATGATCTCAGTACACAGCAGCTTCCACCAAGTGACTCACAAGGACACAGACTGGACATCCTGCTGCTCACATGAGAACTGTTAACACTCAAAATGGTAGTGTCCTAGAACAGACCTAAGGTCAGAATGAGCACACAAAGAAGGAAAGAATGCACCCAACTATTGCAAGTTAGTACTAAGCAAAACAAGCATCAAATAACCACAGGGCACCTGACAGCAGTAGCAATAAGGAATGCAGAAATAAAATCACTTGGAAGTACAATGTGGAGATGTGTGACTCCCACTAGAAGGGCAAGAACCTATCGCTAGGGGCTTTCTCATACTGAATTGACTAGGATGCAGAAACATGTCCCCACATGGGAAATTCTATGTCCAGTACAGTCCCTTAATTGCATGGTCCCAATGTGGGCCAGGCTCTAGGTTTTGGGCATTCCCTCAAGACAAACTAAGAGTGCTGCTCTACTGCTGGGTCTTACCTTGGACTGTCGGCATTAACTGCTGCAGAGGGACTCCTGCATTCACCCCTGGATGCTGGAAAACTACCCCTGGATGACCCACTTCAAGACGAGGTCTCTTAGACTGCTCTAGAATAATTTTCAAGAAAGGTGTTGTTTCATGTAAAAATAAAACCACAGAAATAGCAGGGAAAAAAAACATATGTAAGTGTTTTTATAGTCTTTGAAAAGGGAAGCCCTCCTACGCTATAAGGGACAAGACTGACACAGTTCCATTAAAAATCTGAAAGTACAAAGAAAAGCATCATACAAAGGTCAAAGGACAAGCAACACATGACTGGCAGAGGCTCATTTAATCATTCTCAAAGCACTCACAAATAACATGAGAAGTTTCAATGCCTAGGACAATTGACAGAGAACATCAATGGCAAGCCAGGGACAGATTCACAAATGGTTAATGAGCAATAAAATAAAAGCTCCTGTGCAACCTTACTCAAAATCAGACATCCACATCAAAACAGGAGGTGTGACTTCACCCTTAGGTCAGACTACCAAAGATTAAAAGATTTATCACAATAAGGAAAATGGACAGAGAGAGTCAGAAACTCTTGGCAGTTGTGGAACTGGACACACCTACTCACAGGCAGTCTGAGAGCAGCACTACATCTCACTCCTCTGGGCCTGGCAGCTCCTTCAAATCAGCTACCAGACATAGCAAATGAACATTTCCCACTATACATCAAGTCTCTGCTCATTCTGGCAGGAAATCAAAACAAAACAAAAACCAAAAAAGTGTAGTAATAAACATGGAAGACTAGCAAAGACTGATAAGTCAGCCGACTGCCGGGCAGTGGTGGCGCACACCTTTAATCCCAGCACTTGGTAGGCAAAGGCAGGCAGATCTCTGAGTTTAAGGACAGCCTGGTCTACAAAGTGAGTTCCAGGACAGCCAAGGCTACAGGGAAACCGTATCTAAAAAAAAAAAGTCAATTGTCCAAAGCCATGTGTAGTGTGGCACACACCTGTAAACCCAGCATTGGAAAGCCAGAAGCAGGAGGTTTTCTCCAAGTTCAAGGACAACCTGAGCTACATGAAGAGTTCCAGGCCAGTCAGATCTCATGATATAGTATCTTTGAAAGAAAAAAAAAAATTCATCCACATAGTGAAACATGGTGCAGATACTGGAAGATTCAGATGCATTGACTGGGAAAGTGACCTATTAAGGTCATTATTTTTTTTAAAGTGTTTACATCTCAGTTTTTTCAGAAAAACGCATACGTATAAAAACTTTAGGTATATACAGAAGAATGTCTGTGAAATCACAAAATACTGACAGTGACCCCCTGCTGGGACCGCAGAAGAAGCAGACATCAAGGCAGGGCAGCTATGTGTCACCTTCTGAACTACCTGTGCCTCTCACATGAAAAAGAGGAAAAAGTGCCAGGCAGTGGTGGCACACACTATTAATCCCAGCACTGGTGAGGCAGGGGCAGGAGGATTTCTGAGTTTCAGGCCCGCCAGTGCTACACAGAGAAACCCTGTCTTTAAGAAAAAATTTTGGGGAGAGGGGGAGATAGGGGCATGGTAATTTAAAAAATAGCTTCCGAAGGTGGTTATGCAGTTCCAACAGTGAGTCATACCAGCTGTTCAAGGGAAAGCAGATGGAATGTGCAGACTCAATGAAGTTTCTAATTTCAATACAGATAAAAACTTATGCAAATATTTTAGCTGATAATACCCAAAAGAAAAATTAACTTAGAAAGTAGAAATTAAGTTCTTTAGAAACATGTGGCAACTAAACCACCACTACATTGTTGGTCACGCCGGGCATACCTGTGGATGGCATCACCTGCTGCCTCTTAAAGGGGTCGGCTTCTGTGGCACTGCCAGCCCCCACCACGAGACTCCCAGTCAGAGCTTGGTGCTGAAAAAAATGAAAAGCAGTAAGATTCTTATTGTTATAGCCATCAGAAGAACGACATACACTACACCACCATACCTATTCCAAACACTGACCTCTCTCCCTTTAATAAAGAGGTTGCTACTACCTACCAATCATCTTTAAACACACATATATAATATACATTTATATATCAGAAATACTGCAAGATTCTAACTTACCTCTTAGGAGAAAAAAAAAGGACTGGTAAAGACCTATTATTCTGGTTTTAAATGGAATTTCAAATCATCACCAATCTACAAGCTTCAAAACTAGTTTTAACTACTGATTAACAACAAAAGAGCTGATGAAGACCTACGAAACCTTACTTTTAGTTGTGAGGCTACAGCTTGGTTGACCTAAGTTCATATACATGACCCAATTTCACACCAAAAATTTAGTAACAAAGGGAAAAATAAAGGTGCCTTCCTACTGGGGATCAAACCTAATAAACAACAATCTATCCGGAATCTTCAAGATGATGTTTTTTGATTACCAACCCCCCATCTCTATCTCTCTCTCTCTCTCTCTCTCTCTGCATATATATAAACACATATGTATGTAGCCACATATTTTTCATTTGCATATACACATACACAGATGTGTGTCTACATACATTATCTATGTATGTGTATATACAAATGAAATATATATGTTAGTTAAATAAGGCTTAAATAAAGCAGAGGAACTCAATCTGTATGAGTTTTATGGTTTCAACTAGATGCATTTAACATTCTAGAAAAGGCAGAACTCTGAGAACAGAAGATAGTGGTTACAAGGAGTGGGTGGGAGGGATGGGTAAAATGCAGCACATTTTATATGATCATGGCAGTCTAAACCTGTAATTAGCACTGAAACAAGAGGGAGCCCCAGTGTATACTACAAACTCTGGATGACAATAATGTCCACGCAGGATCAGTTAAACAAGTGAACCCCTGTAGGCAATGTTGATAGAAGTCAGGTTACACATGTGGGAAGACAGGGAAAAGGGGACTTGGATAATCTTTGTACCTTATTTCTGTTCTGCTATAAACCAAAAGCTGTCCTAAAATAAACAGTCAGGCTTGGTGTGCACGTCTTTAATCCTAGCACTCAGAAGGCAGAGGCAGGTAGAGCACTGTGAGTTGAGGCCAGCCTAGTCTACATAGTGAGTTCTAGGTCAGCCAGGGATACACAGTGAGGCCTTATTTAAAAACAATTTTTAGAAGACCTTTAAACTAGGCAGAGAAACTCCTACCTATAACCCCAGCACTCAGGAAGCAGAAGCAAAAGGATCTCTCTAAGTTGGAGGCAGCTAGGGATACATAATGAGACCCTCTCATTAAAAAACAAACAAAACAAAAAACAGAAACAAAAAAAAGAAAAATCAAAAACTATAAAAGCATAATTACCTGAAAAGCTATTGACATGTCATTTCACAAAAAGAGCAATGAACTGAACCTTGGTCAGCAAAGACTTCTCCATCTGAGCACTACCCCTGCCATCTCAGCACGTCCCTAACAGCAGCACTGCCCAGTAGATATAGGTTATGGGATTTATCTCTAAAAGATTTGGCTCTTCCAATTTAAACACCAAAGTTACTGGTGCTAATCAAAAGACTACATACATGACTACTGAACTAAGTGCCTCGAGGCCTAGAAAGAGACAGGGTTTGGCCCCTGTAGCCCACACTACAGAGTATAGGTTCACCAATAACAGGTGGCACAGTGAACACAGAGGTGCCCTGTTCATATTTAATAAAGATAGGCGGAAGATAGAGAGCAGGAGACAGAGTGTGCTGGCTAGTCTCATGTCAACTTAACACAAGCTAGAGTTATCTGAAAGGAGGGAACCTCAATTAAGAAATGCATCTATAGAAGAGCAGTAGTGGTACAGGCCTTTAATCAGAGGACCTGGAAGGCAGAGGCAGGCTGATTTCTGAGTTCAAGGCCAGCCTGGTCTACAAATAGAGCTCCAGGACAGCCAGAGCTGTTATACAAAGAGACACTGTCTTGAAAAACCAAAAAAGAAAAAAGGAAAAAAAAAGAAAGAAGAAGGGAGGGAGGGAGGGAGGGAGGGAGGGAGGGAGAGAAGAGCCAGCCAGCCAGCCAGCCAGCCTTTGTAAATCCAGTAGTAACTAAAATATAAATAAATAAATCTAGTAGCTGTAAGGTTTTTTTCTTAATTGGTGATTGATGGGGAGGGCCCAGCCCACTGTGGGTGAATCTATCCCTGGGCTGGTGATACTGGGTTCTGTAAGAAACCAGGCTGAACAAGTCATGAGGAGCAAGCCAGTAAGTAACACCTTCCAAGGCCTCTGCAATCAACCCCAGCATCCAGGTTCCTGTCCTGTTTAGAGTTTCTATCCTGACTTCCTTCAGTAATAGACTACAATGTGGAAGTGTAAGCCAAATAAACCCCTTCCTCCTCAATTTGCTTTTTGGTCATAGTGTTTCATTGAAGCAATAGAAACCTTAACTAAGACAAAGAGGGAAGAAATAAAGGAATGATCAGAAAAATTAAAACATGTTAACAATGGCTTCTCTGTAAATGGGATTATAGATAACTTGTAATTCATGTGCACTTTTCTCATTTTTCCAAATACTGTGAAATAAATGAGTATCTCATTTATTCTTTAGTAAAAAGATAAATGGCTTGCATCCAGGAGCGACTAAGTACTCTGTATTAGATGAAACATTCTCCAAATGACCGTAGCTCCAGGTGAAATACCAGAACAAAGAAGAGGTAGCAGGTAATAGAGAAGGGTTAAGAAGTCTCGCAAGTTTCCCAAAGTTGGCAGGTGGCGTGAAGGCAGTTCCCAAGCTACACTCAGTGGAAGGAGAACAGGGAGAGCAGAGACTGCTGGACATAGGAGCCCTGTCTACCCTGCCTAGGTCTGACTGGCAGATACTAGGAGTCTGACTGACCATCAACCACATTCAAAAAGGCAGCATACAAAGGTCAAGATAAGAAACTAAAAAATTAAGTGCCACCTGCCTTAAAGGAGAGCAAAATGTGCAGCTGCAATGCAGTAGCCAGGCATGGTAGGTCACAGTCCCCACTCAAGAGAGAGAGGCAGGGGGACTGCAAATACAAGGCCAGCCTGAACTTCATGAAGAAACCCTGTCTTGTTTTTTTGTTTTTCTAGACAAGGTTTCTCTGTATGGCCTTGTTTATCCTGAAACTTGCTCTGTAGACCTGGCTGAAAACTCTGTCTTTTAAAAAAAAAAAAAAAAAGTCAGGCTTTAATCCCAGCACTTGGTAGGCAGAGACAAGTGGATCTCAGTGAAGTCAATAGCAACCTGGTCTACAGAGTGAGTTCCAGGACAGTCAGGACTGTTAACACAGAGAAACCCTGTCTCAAAAAAAAAAAAAAAGAACAAAACAATAACAACAAAAAAGTTAGCTAGGAAGCAGTAAGATGGCTCAGCAGGTGACGATGCTTACCACCAAGTCTGATAACCTGAGTTGGATCCCTGATACATACATGGGAGAAGGGAAGAAATCAAGTTCCCTAGGTTGTTCTCTGACCTACGTACATATGCCATGTACTGTGCTCCCACACATACATGCGTATGTGCTTGCACACACATACACAATCAATGAGTCAGTCAATAATGTAGCTTCCAAAGAATCTAACTCAAAATAATTGCTGCCTATACAAGGAGAAAGACTTACATCAGCAGGAACCTGAAGCTTCTAAAGTCAAATTTCTCAATTTTAAATAAGTAATGAAATGGCTAGACCACAGCTTCTAAGACTGATGCTGTCACTAAAGGTAGAATGGGGACAAGGAAGAAGAAAGAGACCTTTCTGAGTACCTTTAAAAACATATCTATTAGTGGTAGAGACTCAGTAACCTCTCATTTCTTAATTCAAAGTTTTCTGACACCAGGATTTGGTATGGACAACACAAATACAAAGCCTACCTAAGTCTTCTTTTCAAAAGTATGTACAGTGGGGCTGGGCTGGAGGGATGTCTCCATGGTTAAAAGCATTTTCTATTCTTGTAGAGGACCAGAGTTTGGGTCCCAGCACCTACAAGGTGGCTAACAAGCTCTAGTCCCACCCAGTGATTCCAATGCTCTCTTCTGTTCTCACAAGCACCAGAATGAATATGATACACATACATACATGCAGGTAAAACACTCATGTGCACAAAATAAAAATCTTAAAAAACAAAAAGAGCTGGACTTGGTGGCACAGCCCTTTAAAAATCTCAGCACTTGGGAGCAGTCTACGAGCCTGAGGCCAACCAGGTTTACACAGTGAGATCTGACTCAAAAAAAGGAAAAATAATAAAATTCATTTTTAAAAAACTATGTACAATAAAACAGGTTATGATCCCATTTCATGAGAGATGGCTCAGAAGTTAAAAGCACTGGCTGCTCTTCCAAAAGTCCTGAGTTCAATTTCCAGCAACCATATCCATTCCAGCTCACAACCATCTATATTGAGATCTGGTGCCCTCTTCCGGCCTGAAGAAACACATACAGGCAGAACACTGTATACATAATAAATAAATAAATCTTTTTTTAAAAATCCCATTCATGCTTAATAAACTTTCAATTATACACATAAAAACATGAACACGTTCATAATATAATACAGAAAACAATGGCTGGGGTAGGGTACCTAATACTGCAAAGGTGGTCACAAAGAACTACTCTGCATCAAGAGAGCAGGAAGACCCTCCTCAGCAGCTCTGGGAAATGGCTGGGTTGCAGAAAGCTCTAGATATGTATTCTGATTAACACAACATTAGCTGAAACCAACAAAATCCATCCTGAAATTCTTTTTAGAATGCTTAGTGTAGCATCAGGACAACATATATGAGAACAGGAAGGCTGACATATTCTGGTATATCCATCAATATTCTTGGCTAAACATGATGTAACATATGTCAGGCTCTATAAGCTAATCCTCTCTGACTCACAAATGCTACACTCCTAAGAGTACTTCCCTAGCGGGAACAGAAAGTCCAAACCTGAACACCAGCTGAATAGACTACAGCTCTCAAACTGATGGAATATGAGCAACTGCTTGATGGAGTTATAAGCACTACCATGAAGGAGCAAGCCATGTAATGCTAGCAGTTTGGAAGCATTGAATGCTGCAGTTCAAGGTCAGTTGTTCTGACTCCCACATGTGCATGTGACTTTAATTAATCATATCATTTAAATGGGTATCAAATACTGAATAACCCATTCAATTTTCTGTATATTTTAATTTTTAAAATATACCATTGAAAAGAAAAATTAAGAAAGTCACTGCATAGCATTTAACATACCATTAATAGGATTGAGGATGTGGTTCAAAGTGTACAAACCTAAATGGCCTAAGCCTGATCCCCATAATCCACAGAAAAAGTAGGATGTAGTGGTGTCCATCTATAATCCCAGCATTTCCATGGTGAGATGAGAGGTGACCATAAAACAGTAACTCCCACCAGACATAGTGGTGCACATCTTTAATCCCATGATTTGGGGGACAGAAGCAGGGATCCAAGCCAGCCTAGT